>SGPK01000068.1:0-73072 GCA_004802695.1 Phellinidium pouzarii
TAACCCTAACCCTAACCCTAACCCTAACCCTAACCCTAACCCTAACCCTAACCCTAACCCTAACCCTAACCCTAACCCTAACCCTAACCCTAACCCTAAGGCTCCCTCCTAACACTAACCCTAACACCTAACACCTAGGTAATTTAGGGTTAGACAACCCGAACTAAGACACAGTCGGGGTCACGTGACCTATGACCACGTGAAAGGGTGATCACTGATATTATGTAATCATTTGTCAGCTGATCGGATCAATCGGAATTGATCGGATCAATGTCGGGTGTGTCCGGATCACCGGATCAAATAGGCAATTAATTAGGTGATGTATGATTGGCTGAGAAGCCAATTATCCCACACTTGTGAGAAAGTTCCCACCAACCTGGGAATTTTCCCACAGGTCTTTCCATTTGGATGTCATTCATTGGACGAGCGCGTCGGAAGGGCTAAAAGAGCTCTTTCGCTGATTAAAGCTCATTACTATCACTAAGCAGGCCTGAAGAGCATAAAGGCAAAATTGTGGAAGGGATTGAGATCATCAGTCCCACAATTGCCTGCAGTCGCCCCAGCTACTACTCTAAAGTCGCAAATCCTCGCTTCGCTCGGATTTGCTCCTCCCTAACCCTCCCTAACCCTAACATTGAGTACCTGTGCCCTTACGTTCTAAATTCGCTGAATGTCGTCCACCCAGTCCATCTCAGCCGTTTTTCAACGTGCTCTCTCCCCCCTTGGAGCCGTTCTGGCCGAGGGCAACGCTATTTATAGTGGTGACGATCTTCGCGCTCGTCAAGACAGACTCCTTACCTTGCAGAGCACCCGCTCAGTCGAGGATGTCTTGTCTGTGGTGCCCGGAGATTATTCTCCTACCCTGCGCACGGCGTTAATGGAAGTAGCGGCCATCCAGGCCAAACTTTCACAGTCTCGGGACGTTCTTACCAAATGGGACGTCCTTAAAGCCGGGGGAAAGCACCCTTCCTTCCTTCGTTCAGAAGCACCTCGTGTGCAGATGACAAAGGAGTTCAAGGAACAGGCGGTCGGAGCTTCCCATACCTCCGCGGTCGAAGGGGCCCACAAAGCCTATCTAGACTCAGCTTTTGCTGCCGCCCTCGCTACTAAACGCGACGAGATCATGTTCTTAGAACAGGAAATCACCCCTGAGAAGCTGGCTCAGAAGTTAGTACCTTTGGTACAAAACCGGTATAATGAGCTAAAGGTTAACTCCAAGCTCCCGGACTTCCAAGTCGATGCCCAGGGTTCTCTCCAGCTTGTCGGCTGGATTGAGAATGACGCGGCTGCCCGTGTTGGCAGACAAGTCACTGACGACTGCGTGGTGTACGCGTATCGGATAATGGCAATTACCGATGCGCAGTTTAAAGCGCGCCATGCTAAGCGCATTAAAAAGCAGTCGATTCAGAAAGATGCAGATGTTGCAATGGCGGACGCTACTACTAGCTCCGCGTCGACCTCTACAGCGACCATGCAGTCGCTCGTTGACAAAGCAGTTGCAGCAGCTGTTAAAAAAGAAACTCACGTCGCCCAAAAAGGCNAAAAAAAGTATGTGGTCCCTTAATTCGTTAGAGGGCACTACTGACAATGAGTTCAGATTCTTTGTCGAAGGGGAAGGCGCCTACGAGCTACATCCCCAAGCCTGCCAAGCAGGTGCGTCGCGATGCCGTCAAATCGGCGAAGAAGGCCCAAGAGAAACAGACTCGGAAGAAGCAGCCGAAGAAGACTCGAGGGCGTGGCAAGAGTGGTGGAAAGAAGACCGAGAAGTAATCGGTCCTTATAGGTACGGGATTCCGTCCTCCATCCCTGATAGAGTGCTTACTCTCAGTTACCCAGAACAGATCAATTATCTTATTTCAAATACGCCGATAGATATACTAGAGGCTTCCAAATTTAAATATCATGTACATCTGTCTCCAAATGTTAACTTGCCTGATGAAATTGCATTCCAACTCAGCGTGGGATTAAACTACATGTTTTATTCACCCAGGAACTCTAAATTAATTGAAGTGGCCTGGAAAGACTTTCAAAGACGCCTTAGATGGCGCATTAAGTTTTCACTTGAGGATGCATCAGATTTCTATGACCCAGATTATGCGGTGGCAACTACCTCTAATAAGAAACCACCCATATTACCGCACTATCTTGAACTAGGGCTCATCAAAGGTCGCCAATATATCTATAAAACGATGCGTGCTATACCTGATGAGGAACCTCTGGACAGACTAAAACCTCTCGCTCCTAAGGGTTCCCTAATCAAGAAATACTTGTCTGAGAATAATTATATAGTAACTCAGACGGATAAGAATTTAGGAATAGCGGTGTCTGAGAGGACCTGGTATATAGAAAAATGTCGAGAATTATTGTTAGATGAGGAACTGTATCAAGAACTTCATCCTTTAAATGCATATAATATACTCGATAGGAAACAATTAGAAATGATAAATCTCGCACAGTCTGCTGAGGACTGTATCAATTGGGAGGGAACTCTATCAGAGTTTTTACGGTCAAAAATAACACCACCGAACGAAAAACATCACATCCCTGCTTTCCATGGATTGCCAAAAATACATAAGATGCCTACAATGATGCGCCCTATTATTCCATGTCATAGCATAGTGTTCGGCCCAGCATCTAAATATGTTTCCAAAATGTTAAAACCTTTAATTAAACAAGTGCCCACCATTATTCATGGTACCAAAGATCTGGCATTAAGGTTTAGCAAAATCAGTATCAAATCCCACCGGTCGTGGTATATAGTAACCGGTGATGTTGTAGCTTTTTATACAAATGTACCATTAGAACCATGCCTTGAAATAGTCGAGAAACAATATTGTGATTATTATTTCAAGGATAAGGCTCGCGTGTATGAAAAAGAATATAAGGATTATCTCCATAATGAACGTCTCAAAGTGTTTAAAGACGCGCTACACATCGGCCATACTGATCTCCTCTTACAGTTTGATGGAAAAATATATCGCCAAAATAAAGGGCTGGCAATGGGAGTTGCAGCCTCTCCAGATTTAGCCAATCTATATGGTTGGTTCTTTGAACNAAAAAAGCGATATCCACAACGACCCATTAATACCATTTTATGGTCGTTACATCGATGACTGCTTAGCAATAGTATACGCTGAATCTCTCGAGGAAGCAATACTGCAAGTATCAAGCAGAGTATCATACAATGGCTGTGAGATTAAGTGGACTGGATCTGATAAATATCAGGTGTTTTTAGACATGGTCGTTTACAAGGATGCTGATGGCAGCCTTCAGACTATGCCGTACCGTAAACTCCAGAGCCACCAAGAAAGAATTCCATGGATTTCTCACCACCCTATAGATGTAAAGAAAGGAACCTTTATAGGTGAGATGTCGCGGATGGCTGTCCTCAGTAGTAAGTTTGCTACTTACCAAGAAGCCGTAGAGTCGCTAGTCGCGCTCTATATTAGGCGAGGATATCCTTCTGACCTGGTTAAAAAATGGCGTAAGCTTAATTTACTAGCACGCTGGGAAAAGCGTCTTGTCATTAGAGATGATAAGACTGAGAGCATACCAGTTTTAGTGCTTAAGTCATATTTTAACCCGGCATGGAATTATTTCAATGCCCGAGAATTACAAGATAACATCTTTGGATACTGGCGCGAATGGATCGAAAGAGCCAAGCGTGGGAATTTCAATTTAGAATTTCCCAGACCACCGGTATCAGATTCTAGCCCTCTCTTCGGATCGACTGCGCCCCTTAAGTGGGTGTCGTATGCCGTTGATGATAAGGGGGTGATGAGTATGGTACCTGACATCACAAAAACAGATATCCTAGACCGTCGCGTCTTAGTTTCGCGCAAGCGCACGAAAAANTTTATTTGACGCCTCCAATCTTTGGAAATATACGGTGTTATCTCGGCTTGAGGAAGGAATCATTGAAGATCTAACTTCAGAGTTAGGTCTGAAATCACTCGAGACAGAACGACCTATCCCGGCTATGCCAGGACTAAGTGAAGATATAATGCGTGAAACCGCAAGGCACCCTACTGGTGCTCCCTTAGAATTTGATGCTGAGGGATCCATTAACCTTCACAGGCGTTCTCCTTCCCCTCAAATTGGTAAAGGGTGGTATTAAAGCCCTATCACTGAAAAGCTTAGGAAAATGAATCAGGACCCCAATGGTTTTGTGTAGACTCCTTGATTTAACCACAGAAGTGGGATCAAGCGACGAGCAGAGCTGTTTGGACCTTGTAGTAAGAAGTACTTTGTGAAGTAGGTGAAGACTTTTGTCACTCACCAATAAAAGCGTTCTCGGAAGAATCATCTCTCCAATGGATCGTACGTTACCTTACAGTTTCAGTAATGATGTAAGGGAACTTAATTGTTCAGCAGGTTAGCATCTCTACCAGTAGGAGATGGGATACCAACTCAAGGATACCAGCAATCTAACCCTAACCCTAACGTACGTGTTACTAGAAATAGTTATTGACTAACAGAAGCTAATTATTAAAATAGCCTAACCCTAACACTAACCTAATCCTAACACTAACCCTAACACCTAACACCTAGGTATGTTAGGGTTAGACAACCCGAACTAAGACACAGTCGGGGTCACGTGACTTATGACCACGTGAGAGGTAGATCACTGATATTATGTAATCCATTTGTCAGCTGATCGGATCAATCAAAAATTGATCGGGTCAATGTCGGGAGTGTCCGGATCACCGGATCAAATAGGCGATTAATTAGGTGATGTATGATTGGCTGAGAAGCTAATCATCCCACACTTGTGAGAAAGTTCCCACCAACGTGGGAATTTTCCCACAGGTCTTCCCATTTGGAAGTCACTCATTGGACGAGCGCGTCGGAAGAGTATTTTTAACTCTTTCGCTGATTAAAGCTCATTACTATGACTAAGCAGGCCTGAAGAGCATAAAGGCGAAATTGTGGAAGGGATTGAGATCATCAGTCCCACAATTGCCTGCAGTCGCCCCAGCTACTACTCTAAAGTCGCAAATCCTCGCTTCGCTCGGATTTGCTNCCCCCCTAACCCTGATATTGAGTACCTGTGCCCTTACGTTCTAACTCGCTGAAATGTCGTCCACCCAGTCCATATCAGCCGTTTTTCAACGTGCTCTCTCCCCCCTTGGAGCCGTTCTGGCCGAGGGCAACGCTATTTATAGCGGTGACGATCTTCGCGCTCGTCAGGACAGACTCCTTACCTTGCAGAGCACCCGCTCGGTCGAGGATGTCTTGTCTGTGGTGCCCGGAGATTATTCTCCTACCCTGCGCCCGGCGTTAATGGAAGTAGCGGCCATCCAGGCCAAACTTTCACAGTCTCGGGACGTCCTTACCAAATGGGACGTCCTTAAAGCCGGGGGAAAGCACCCTTCCTTCCTGCGTTCTGAAGCACCTCGTGTGCAGATGACAAAGGAGTTCAAGGAACAGGCGGTCGGAGCTTCCCATACCTCCGCGGTCGAAGGGGCCCACAAAGCCTATCTAGACTCAGCTTTTGCTGCTGCCCTCGCTGCTAAACGCGACGAGATCATGTTCTTAGAACAGGAAATCACCCCTGAGAAGCTGGCCCAGAAGTTAGTACCTTTGGTACAAAACCGGTATTCTGAGCTTAAGGTTAATTCCAAGCTCCCGGACTTCCAGGTTGATGCCCAGGGGTCTCTCCAGCTTGTCGGCTGGATCGAGAATGACGCGGCTGCCCGAGTTGGCAGACAAGTCACGGACGACTGCGTGGTGTACGCGTATCGGATTATGGCAATTACCGATGCGCAGTTTAAAGCGCGCCATGCTAAGCGCATTAAAAAGCAGTCGATCCAAAAAGATGCAGACATAGCCATGGCGGACGCTACTACTAGCTCCGCGTCGACTTCTACAGCGACCATGCAGTCGCTCGTTGACAAAGCAGTGGCAGCTGCAATTAAAAAAGAAACTCACGTCGCCCAAAAAGGCNAAAAAAAGTATGTGGTCCCTTAATTCGTTAGAGGGCACTACTGACAATGAGTTTAGATTCTTCGTCGAAGGGGAAGGCGCCTACGAGCTACACCCCCAAGCCTGCCAAGCAGGCGCGTCGCGATGCCGTCAAGTCGGCGAAGAAGGCCCAAGAGAAACGGACTCGGAAGAAGCAGCCGAAGAAGACTCAAGGGAAAGGCAAGAGTGGTGGAAAGAAGACCGAGAAGTGATCGGTCCTTATAGGTACGGAATCCCGTCCTCCATCCCTGATAGAGTGCTTACTCTCAGTTACCCAGAGCAGATCAATTATCTTATTTCAAATACGCCGATAGATATACTAGAGGCTTCCAAATTTAAATATCATGTACATCTGTCTCCAAATGTTAACTTGCCTGATGAAATTGCATTCCAACTCAGCGTGGGATTAAACTACATGTTTTATTCACCCAGGAACTCTAAATTAATTGAAGTAGCCTGGAAAGACTTTCAAAGACGCCTCAGATGGCGCATTAAGTTTTCACTTGAGGATGCATCAGATTTCTATGACCCAGATTATGCGGTGGCAACCACTTCTAATAAGAAACCACCCATATTACCGCACTACCTTGAACTAGGGCTCATCAAAGGTCGCCAATATATCTATAAAACGATGCGTGCTATACCGGATGAGGAACCGCTGGACAGACTGAAACCTCTCGCTCCTAAGGGTTCCCTAATCAAGAAATTCTTGTCTGAGAATAATTATATAGTAACTCAGACGGATAAGAATTTAGGAATAGTGGTGTCTGAGAGGGCCTGGTATATAGAAAAATGTCGAGAATTGTTGTTAGATGAGGAACTGTATCAAGAACTTCACCCTTTAACTGCATATACAATTCTTGATAGGAAACAATTAGAAATGATAAATCTCGCGCAGTCTGCTGAGGACTGTATCAATTGGGAGGGAACTCTATCAGAGTTTTTACGGTCAAAAGTAACACCACCGAATGAAAAACATCACATTCCTGCTTTCCATGGATTGCCAAAAATACATAAGACACCTACAATGATGCGTCCTATTATTCCATGTCATAGCATAGTATTTGGCCCAGCATCTAAATATGTTTCCAAAATGCTTAAACCTTTAATAAAACAAGTGCCCACCATTATTCATGGTACCAAAGATCTGGCATTAAGGTTTAGCAAAATCAGTATCAAATCCCACCGGTCGTGGTATATTATAACCGGTGATGTCGTAGCTTTTTATACAAATGTACCATTAGAACCATGCCTTGAAATAGTCGAGAAACAATACCGTGATTATTATTTCAAGAATAAGGCTCGCGTGTATGAAAAAGAATATAAGGATTACCTCCATAATGAACGTCTCAAAGTGTTTAAAGACGCGCTACACATCGGTCATACTGATCTCCTCTTACAGTTTGATGGAAAAATTTATCGCCAAAATAAAGGGCTGGCAATGGGAGTTGCAGCCTCACCAGATTTAGCCAATCTATATGGTTGGTTCTTTGAACNAAAAAAGCGATATCCACAATGACCCATTAATTCCATTTTATGGTCGTTACATCGATGACTGCTTAGCAATAGTATACGCTGAATCTCTCGAGGAAGCAATACTGCAAGTATCAAGCAGAGTATCATACGATGGCTGTGAGATTAAGTGGACTGGATCTGATAAATATCAGGTGTTTTTAGACATGGTCGTTTACAAGGATGCCGATGGTAGCCTTCAGACTATGCCATACCGTAAACTCCAGAGCCACCAAGAAAGAATTCCATGGATTTCTCACCACCCTATAGATGTAAAGAAAGGAACCTTTATAGGTGAGATGTCGCGGATGGCTGTCCTCAGTAGTAAGTTTGCTACTTACCAAGAAGCCGTAGAGTCGTTAGTCGCGCTCTATATTAGGCGGGGATATCCTTCTGACCTGGTTAAAAAATGGCGTAAGCTTAATCTACTAGCACGCTGGGAAAAGCGTCTTGTCATTAAAGATGATAAGGCTGAGAGCATACCAGTTTTAGTGCTTAAGTCATATTTTAACCCGGCATGGAATTACTTCAATGCCCGAGAATTACAAGATAACATCTTTGGATACTGGCGCGAATGGGTCGAAAGAGCCAAGCGTGGGAACTTCAATTCAGAATTTCCCAGACCACCGGCATCAGATTCTAGCCCCCTGTTCGGATCGACTGCGCCCCTTAAGTGGGTGTCATATGCCGTTGATGATAAGGGGGTGATGAGTATGGTACCTGACATCACAAAAACAGATATCCTAGACCGTCGCGTCTTAGTTTCGCGCAAGCGCACGAAAAATTTATTTGACGCTTCCAATCTTTGGAAATATTCGGTGTTATCTCAGCTTGAGGAAGGAATCATTGAAGATCTAACATCAGAGTTAGGTCTGAAATCACTCGAGACAGAACGACCTATTCCTGTTTTACCAGGACTTAGTGAAGACATGATGCGTGAAACCGCAAGGCACCCTACTGGTGCTCCCTTAGAATTTAATACTGAGGGAACCATTAACCTTCACAGGCGTTCTCCTTCCCCTCAAATTGGTAAAGGGTGGTATTAAAGCCCTATCATTGAAAAGCTTAGGAAATGAATCAGGACCTCAAGGATCTTGTGTAGACTCCCTGGTTACTGTGTAGACTCCTTAGTCCACAAAAGTGGATTAAGCGACGAGCAGGAATCAAGCGACGAGCGAGGTCTTTGAACCTTGTAGTAAGAGTACTTTGTGAAGTAAGTGAAGACTTTTGTCACTCACCAATGAAAGCGTTCTCGGAAGAATCATCTCTCCAATGGACCGTACGTTACCTTATAGTTTCAGTAATGATATAAGGGAACTTAATTGTTCAGCAGGTTAGCATCTCTACCAGTAGGAGATGGGATACCAACTCAAGGATACCAGCAATCTAACCCTAACCCTAACGTATGTGTTACTAGAAATAGTTATTGACTAAAAAGCTAATTATAATAATAGCCTAACCCTAACACTAACCTAACCCTAACTCTAACCCTAACACCTAACACCTAGGTAATTTAGGGTTAGACAACCCGAACTTAGACACAGTCGGGGTCACGTGACTTATGACCACGTGAAAGGGTGATCACGTGAAAGGGTGATCACTGATATTATGTAATCATTTGTCAGCTGATCGGATCAATGTCGGGAGTGTCCGGATCACCGGATCAAATAGGCAATTAATTAGGTGATGTATGATTGGCTGAGAAGCTAATTATCCCACACCTGTGAGAAAGTTCCCACCAACGTGTGAATTTTCCCACAGGTCTTTCCATTTGGATGTCATTCATTGGACGAGCACGTCGGAAGGGCTAAAAGAGCTCTTTTGCTAATTAAAGCTCATTACTATGACTAAGCAGGCCTGAAGAGCATAAAGGCGAAATTGTGGAAGGGATTGAGAACATCAGTCCCACAATTGCCTGCAGTCGCCCCAGCTACTACTCTAAAGTCGCAAATCCTCGCTTCACTCGGATTTGCTCCCCTCTAACCCTAACCCTAAGGCTAAAGTCCAGGCAACTTATTCATTGGCAGTAAGTCACCATTGCTGAATGCATGGTGCAGCCCTTGACTTAATCTTGAGACACAGATATAGTCTTGTATTGCCACCACTCTCCTCAGAGTATATAAGAGCAATGTAAAGCACTGATGAGATTATTATTGAAAGCTGAGCCCCAGATTACCCCCTGGTACTCGCTTTGCTTTTGCTACTAGTCTCTCCTCATCCCCCAGTGATCTTAAGTCACACTCCTCGCTTCGCTCGGAGTGCTCCCCCCCTAACCCTATCTTCTACTCTTTCTTAATTACATATCTTCTCATCCAATCTCTTCTAAACCATCAATGTCCTTCTTCATTCTTTTCTTTCACAATCTTCACTTACTTCCTTTCTTCAATTCTTTTCTTACAATCTCGAGTTCTTAACCCATTGTTCTTTCTTCTCAATGAACCCATTATCTTGGGTTACANTTTTTTTTTCTAATCTACAGGTTACTCNTTTTTTTCTTTCACAATATGGGTTCTTCACCCATAACCTTTTCTTATAACCTTCGGGTATGTCTTTTTCTTCATCTGTGCATTTACCTCTCTCCTCTTTATTTACACTTACACATTTGCCTTCTTGTTAGAGTCATTTGTCGATCATGCCGATCTTTTGATTTTCTTTCCTTTTTTAGTCTTATTGCCAATCCCTTTTCCTTTTTATATTGATCTCCATTCCTCCCCACTCCCCATCATTAATAATGACTCACACAGACACATGATCATCCCCATATGGTAGTACCTTCCCACATCTGATTGCACTATAAGTAGCTGAGCTGGACATCTGTTGTGCCCTGTTCTTCTCTTCTACTTACCTTTGTGTCATCTTAGTGTTAAGTGCATCCTGAGCATAGTATCTCTGAGTCTCCTCTCAGTTGCTAGATCCTCTTGACCACTAGTCAGCACTTACTCGACCATAAGGAGGCCCACCTGAGTTATTCCCAGCTGCCACCTAACAGTAAGTAGTACAAAGTAGCATAAGATCTTTGTGTATAAAGAACATACCTGAATTAAGGATACCCTTCCTGTATCTTTATCAAGAGAAGCAATACCAACCTTGTGTCCAATTCCCCACCCTTCAAGTATAGCAACAACAAAGCTGCCTTCATGTCGCAACAACACAGCCATTAATGGATGCACAATTGACCTGTCCAGGGATGTGACTGGCCAGNTGTCAGTCTCAGATTTGGATAGGTCAAGGACACTGGACATATTGAGGACAGATGTGCCACCATTATTGACCTCTTGGTTGGACGCGAGACCACAACTGGTCCATATTGAGTGGCACACCGTGCACATTGTCTGGGACCAAGAGGCCATGCTGCAGATTGTAGAACTGACAATGTTGACACGAACTGGTGTGAGATTGAGTGCAAGGCCCCGGGTGAGCACTTCCACTGCCCCAGCAATGCCTACTAGCACATACCACATAGACTTCAGCCTGTAGAGAACACTGCCTGCAGAAAATTCAGCCAAACCCCCCAGACAGATTTTGAATATACTCCTAAGCGAGGCACACCAATTGTAAGTGTGATTGAGCCACCCATTTTTATCTTCATCACCTGTGCAGCGATGGAAGGGTGAGTGGGAGTGAGAAGAGAAAGTACAAGATGGTTGATGTTGRAAAAAAAAAGAGGTATTTACTAATTTTCTTAAGTTTAGGGCTGGTTATTGGGGACTTGGATGGAGAATGTAAAGTGAGATGAGATGAGATGATTGTGTCGTCGATCACTGGGGAGTTTAATAGAAATTTAAATTATGAAGTACATATGGTTAGAATACTTGACACATCCTTACATAAGCCTATATATTTATATTTGTACTACATAGCCAATACTACATCAGGAAAAACATTTACTATACTAGAAGTGATGAATTTGTATAGTACTCCATAGTACTCCATAGTCCCCACCAACACCTATAGAACCTAATGAGTCTATATGGTTTATATAGACCACATAGTTTCTATAGTAATGCAGGGAACTAGTATAGTGCATTACATCTTGGGAAAGAGGTGATCCTACTGCTGCATATATGCATGGAATTCATGAGTAATTGCACTGATCTTAGGTATATGGACACAATAAATTCAATTGAACCATAGGAATGTAAAATAATCCAAGTAATAGCCAAAAAGCGAAAACCCGCCCACTGACCAAAACTCAAAAATGGAATGGTGGTATCTTCCCACACCTGAAATTAGATATACAATAACTTGGATATGACAAGTAATACTATGTACATTAGTACATATTCTGTATTGTGTAGTTGCTTGATTACTTGATGATGAAACATATATAGTGTAGAATGTGCATATATGCATGATTAATAGTTTTAGAATTTCCATTTAAAACTATGGAAACTATATTAGACTGCATAGTCTACCCTATATAGTATGTATAGTACTGTATAGTTCTGGCATGCAACTATATAGTCTCACTAAAAGGGGACTAACGAAGGCAACTATTGAACTATGCCAACTATCTAGTGCTATATAGACATTGAAATTTTTCCTGATGCAATGATCGTCATAACTTGAAACACCACTATGAGAGAAGGCGGACGTGTCTGAACTTCGAAGAGACTCTAGGGATTCGTTGCGTTGCAATCTAAAGGCCTGATGATCATCGTGTCCATTGGTATATTCACCCGAAATAATGTAACGGGCGCATTTCATCCAAATTAATTTAGTTAAGAAACAGACGGCCCGATAAGTCTCGGGACTTGCCGTCGGTTAGATCTCCCGGGACCGGCAAAGGCCGTTTCTGATTTGCGACAAGAACGAGTATATAGCGATGATTGCACTCACAATGACCGTCGCTCTATACTAACTTTCTTATACCATACTCGTACAAATGGTTAGCATTTAATTTCGTACTCTCGTTTATCTGATGATGCCATTAATGATATACCAGATGGAAACAGAATACCAAAACTAAGATATCATAATGGCATCTTGTAACTTCGTGTCAGGCGCTCGCGTCGTTGCCTTTTGCTCTCATCCAAAGTTAGCGTCCCGTGGTCGAGTTTGAAAATGTGCTTACCCTATATACTGCTACTACACCGCCCGAGACTAGTGTTCTCAAAGGTCAGGTCTGACCCACGGGCAGCTCAAGATATTGTATCTTTTTGTCATGGTCACTCTCTGAAGCCGTCAATCTAAATATCATCAAGGAAGGAAGAGCTTTTGATTGTCACCACATGGGCAGTATCACATTATAACAATAGGGACCGCGCTATTAGTACTACTAGCACACTGAGCTCACGTTTTTCCGGGACAACATTTTGGCCTTGATCACGTTTGTCTGCTGGACAGACCTTTTATCATCATCTGGATGGTCTACACTGCCTTTCCGGCCCTGACAATTCTCCGGCAACTGTCTATAATTTTCCCTTTGTCTATCTTTCTAGCGCGTGTATGTTGCGCGGATCCGGGAATAATATTCGCGAACGATACCACGCGCATAATATACCACCCTTCATTAGATGATACGACAACATGGACTACATTCGTCTCCTCTAATGCAAGCTTGATAGGTATATCCACACAGAGTCTCAATGCAACAGCATCATTTGAATTCAAAGGAAGGTCGAATTATGTTCGTGTTTTTTTTAACGAATATTGACATTGGAAACTTCAACAGGCTCCTCGTTGAATATCACTATTGATCCTAGAAACTTCTTTGCGGACGTCAAAGTAGTACTAGATGGGTCAGCATCTAGTGTAACGCTCCCTGCGAATACCACTGGCAACGAAGTTGTTGCATTCAGTGCGGATGGGCTAGACCCTACTGCAACACACACCGCTACGATGCAAAGGCTGATGGAGAACGATGCCAGTGGTTCCGGGGAGATGTGGAATATACTGTTTATGAGGTACTTTTGGAACCTTGTAAATCGAGATTTCTCTGACTCGTCTAAACCAGCATACAGGATCCTTTGCCTTCATTAAATCCTCTCGGCGCTATTCCAAGCGCTCCATTAAGTACACAGCTCCCATATACAACTCCGCAGCCAAATATGAAAACTACTCCATCGAAAGCATTAAACGATTCACATGATATCTCTTCTGGGATTTTAGTAGGAGCAGTGGTCGGCGCCTTCGTTGCTGGGGCCGCGATCGTCACTTTTATTTGGCTCGTTCTGCGTCGGCACCGGGCTTCTAACATAGGCATTGAATCGTCCCCGAGACCGCTGAATCGCTCTCAGCTCATGTCTGAAATTCGGTATGTACAGCGTCTGAATAGTTTTAAATTTTCTACCAGAGTCTCACGATTTTTGGCTTCGGTATACTGAATGCAGACAACATTACGGCCCGGAGAATACGCCGTTGCATAGTACTGAAAATGGACAAACATCCCAAGAAATATATAACTCTAGGGATGCTGGTCAAAGCAGCACCTCAAATCAAAATCTCCAGTCGATGGAGACGGTCACGGCCTCTGGAGAGGTTGTGCAACGATCTGTAAACAGCAGAAATCAAACACAACCTCAACCCGTTGTTTGTTTAGAAGATGATCAGACCATTTACAATGAATCAATTGGGTTCTCCGGACGATGTCAATCTGAGGTCACTGTAGGAGGAAGTTTAGGAAGCGCGGCGAGCTCACAAACAGTGTTCTCTGAGCGACCTTTTGGTGGACGGACAAGCAAATACGACGACGTGCTAGTGTAAATCGCTTTTTTCTTTGGCTTCGCGTATGGATTGACGACTTTGGTTATACAATCGTAGCTCGAGCTTTCTTTACCATATATTGCAGACCCTGGTTGTCTACTGATCGATACCTTATAATGTTTTTGTTAAGGCTTATGAATATCCTAAACGGTTTTGGCGAGAGTTTGGTCTGGAGGGGTGTTATGGGAACTTGAGAACGGTGCTATCGTGTGATTGAGTAGTTGTTTGAAAATAGTTAATGATGATGAATAACGCTCTAAAGATTCGATGCCGGATTTTCTTACCTCCCAGATTGCCACTTGCACTACCCTAAAGATTCCACTCACATGCCGTATCTTCAGCATCAAAATCAGTTCAAGTGAGATGATCGCATGGAAGTGATTGTGGAACTCTGGAGCTCTGTAAACTCTCTGTTCCCTGATCTGGCTTGAATACAGACATAGTAATTATTGTATATATATTTCGTGTCGAGCTTGAGTCCTGGCAACTAACTTCTCACTCGCTGACTGCATAGTATCAGTAGTTTTATCGCTTGGGAATTGTCTATAGTGCACACACATTACATAATCAGCATCTGTGATCGGCCACTGGCCCGGCACATGCCCAACAGCGACCAGCTTCATACCGAGTTCATCAAGCTCATTGATTTATGTTGACAGACATGATCACTTCTCAAAAAGAAGCATGTGGGTGTCAGCACTGCTTGTGTAGGCGTGAGAGCTTGCTAGATTTGCCCTCTTTTCACTGAGAATACAATTTAGACGATTTTCCAGGTAGGCTAGTACTCAGGCTACATCGGCGTGCCTCTATTCTAACAGAGTCTTGGATGCCTTCGAAGGTTGGGACTGATTAATGCGAGCAGTGCATCGGTTGCAGCCCACGCAGTCATTCGACTCTCGGGACGGACTGTGTGCGGCACATCAAGCTATGCACGTCTGAGATCTTGATGCAGCTTTCACACATACACTTAGACGACAGTCGGCAACCCACTGTGACGCGATCTAGTTTTTTTCCGTTCAGTGCGGTTGCCATCGACTTCCTCAGCTCTTAATGAGCACATCGCAGGACTCGCCTTTGGAGACGTTTTCCTGAATGATCGACCTTGGCTTTATCCCAACTGCGCTCCGACAACTGTCTATAATATGTCTTTTGTTTACCTTTCTAGCGCCGACATGTTACGCAGATCCTGGAATAGTACTAGCGAACGATACCACGCGCATAATATACCACCCTTCATTAGATGATACGACAACATGGACTACATTCGTATCCTCTAATGCAAGCTTGATAGGTATATCCACACAGAGTCTCAATGCAACAGCATCATTTGAATTCAAAGGAAGGTCGAATTATGTTCGTGTTTTTTTAACGAATATTGACATTGGAAACTTCAACAGGCTCCTCGTTGAATATCACTATCGATCCTAGAAACTTCTTTGCGGACGTCAAAGTAGTACTAGATGGGTCAGCATCTAGTGTAACGCTCCCTACGAATACCACTGGCAACGAAGTTGTTGCATTCAGTGCGGATGGGCTAGACCCTACTGCAACACACACCGCTACAATGCAAAGGCGGATGGGGAACGATGGTTTCGGGAAGATATGGAATATACTGTTTATGAGGTACATTTGAAACCCTGTAAATCGAGATTTCTCTGACTCGTTGAAAACAGCATACAGGATCCTTTGCCTTCTGTGCATTTATTTTCTTCGCCTTTGCCTTCATTAACTTCTCTCGCTGTTCCCAGCGCTTCATTGAGTACTCAAACTTCTTCATCGAACGGTCCACGTAAGAGCTCTTCTGGGGTAACAGCAGGAGCGGTAGTTGGTGCACTTGTCGGTGTCGGCGCCATAAGCCTTCTGTCATTTTGCCTCCTTCGCCACCGCCGCTCCCGAGCGCTTGACCTTACTCCTGATCCGCTAATAACTATGCCAGTGGCACAAGCACCACCGCGCCGCAATCGGTATCAGTTCCATCGTCTCTACTCCGAACACCTTCCACGTTTCACTGAGCCATCATCAGTCTGGCCATCTTCCACACCGAATACCGTCGTCCCCCCACTTCCGATCGTGCGAGAGGCGCATCCCGACAGGATCACTCCGTTTGTGTTGCCCACGCAAGCACCAATAACACATTCTCCCTCCCCACCGAAGCACCCAGCTCGGCAGCGCGTACGCATGCCCTTTTTCGTTACGAATCCATCCAGCCATTCAAGCCGTTCTGAGAGGTCCCAATCGCTTGGGCATCTGCGCGGTGCGGTCAGACCAGACACGCATCTTGTTCCCCTCCCTGCCGCACGGATTATGTCAATGCCGCCTCGAAAAAAANGCGAGTCACGCCGATGCTGTATTGCAAAATGAGAAGCGAGGGCGCGTAAAGGGAAAAGAACGAGCTATAGAGTTCGAAATCGAGCCTGCTGCAGCTGTGCGGATAGATGAGCCAACGAAGATGAGACGTGGATACTCAATGCGGCGTTTCTTCTTCACCACTAACCCGAATCCATCGACGTCTTCGGCCTCGTCCACGACCTCGTCTAATCGCGCGAAGAGCTCAAAACGCGCCGCAGTGGCTGAGTATGTTCGCTCACAGATGCAGACGCGCCAGAAAGTACCTGTGATATCTACTTTAGTTCCCAATAGCTCCTCGCCCATACCTCAACTTACTCCGATAGCCGCAGCAGCGCCGGTGATTCCGCCTCCGGTATCAAGTATGCCCGATTCATCACCCCCAATGCAAGAAAGGCAGAGCCAGACGCGGCTCGTAACAAATCAATCAATGCATACAGCCCTAGTCTCAGACGTGGAACGCGATGCCGACGAGGAGTCTGTACTGTCTGAAACTCCCAGACCTCGGCTCGATAAAGGGAAAGGTCGGGCGTTTTGAGGTAAAATCTACGCGTAGATCACGGACAGGATTGACGTAGTTTCAGTCTCTATTATTCTTTCTTAGGAAACAGGCTAGTTAGAATCTCTGTAGTGATTATTCACTGGCATTCACTGTATTAAGATTTTTTATGATATGATCGTATCCAAGCATAATCATTTGTAGTATCGTTTAAGAGTTCTGACGTGTCTATTTACGTAATCATCAGGAAGTGCATCTTTCACTCCTTTGTTTTGTGCACAAGCTATATCATACAGAGGCTTAACTATCGATGATAATTTTCAATTCACGAAATGTACACACTTCAAGTTGGCAGAGTCACGCTCAGGTTCCCCATTCGCTGACATGGTCTCGGACCTGCCAAACTCCACGCACGACACCGTAAATTCTCCGTTCTGCTAGCCTTTGCATTCGGGTCTACTTGGGACTACAAAAATGTCCTGTGTTTCACCGCATCACCTGATTCGCTATGTGCTACGGACAGCAGCTTGCTCCCGCTTCTCGGAGAAATCACTACATAATTGTCGGAATCCAACTACCGACACATCACGAAATGTCGTTACAGAAAATAGACGACATACAAAAGATAAAAATGGGATGCACGTTGAGAGCTTATAGCTATTCTATTCCTACCTGCTACTGGGAGCGCTCGGAGAATATTTTAGCGTTGCCTGAGATATGATGGGCGTTGGCGCAAGGAGAAAATGCAGTAGTCATAGGTCGACGTTATTCTTTCTCTGGCTAGCATATCTCCCCTGGCACGCAAGGGTGTAGCCAATCCGTTCAGCCGTGCCTACAAGAAGCCCTTGAATTTGGCGATTTGACGAATTCGTCCCGCCTGCCCCACATCCCATGGGGTGAAGAAGGTGCCGCTCTGGAATCTTCCTGTATCCTCGCTCAGGTCAATTCTATTTTATCTGTGTGCCGAAGCAAAAGTTTTCACTCGTGGTCTTCAGACTTACCCGGCTGAAGCCGATGCATTCAGCTTGCATTGTGGAGATATCTTCGGATCTATTGTGTTCTACCCTATGATGCGATTCACAGACTACCGACCTCAAATCATGCAAACTACCCGAAATAATACTTCGTATACTTATCGACTGTGCCTTTCTATTTTCAGAGTGCATGTTGTCGTTCTTGTGTGGTCAAGTCATCATTCGGTGAACACTGCCGAGCACCTCCAATTGCACGCCGTCGGGATTGTGCTGTTAGCTGTGTTTTGTGTCTATGTCTGGAAACATGCTTTGAAGCGTACCTAAACGCAACAGCGGCAAGCGTATAAAAGAGCGCGTCTTTGAGTCTGGGGATCCTCATCGCTACTGCTTTTCCAGCCAGTGAAACGCACTCAAAATGAAGTCCTTCACTAAACTCGCAGTCGCTCTCGCAGTTCTTGCCTCGCGCGCTGCTGCTCACTGTGCGTTCCCTGGCTTTCCTGTTCCTATTTCCGGTGGTACTCACCCGACCATTGACCCCCACAGACACATTCCCCTCGCTTGTCGTGGACGGCACGACGACACCAGCATGGGTCAACGTTCGTATGACCAACAACTACGAGACACAGGCACCAGTGACCGATGTGACCTCGCCCGACCTCCGCTGCTACGACTCCGCAGAGCCAGGCACGGCGACGACAATTGACGTCGCTGCAGGCCAGCAGATGGGTATCATGAGCGACGGCACGATCTATCACCCTGGTGTCGTAAACGTATACATGGCGAAGGCGCCCGACAGCGTCGACGGATGGGCTGGTGACGGTGATGTCTGGTTCAAGGTGTACCAGATCAGCGCAGTCACGAACGGTGGTGAGAGCATCACTTTCCCGGCTGAAGGTGCGTTCTCCTTTGAGAATGGGAATATTTGTTTGCTGGCGCTTTGGTTTATTGATATTTTAATTGTAACAACAATGCAGGACTTCCCGGAGTTACTTTCACACTCCCATCGGCTCTCCCGTCCGGACAGTAAGTCTTCAAACTCATGATTCTTATTAAGTGTGTTCTTAATTTTTCGCCCAGGTACCTCGTTCGCATGGAGGCCATCGCTCTGCACGTAGCGCAGACCTTCGGTGGTGCCCAGTTCTACATCTCTTGTGGCCAGGTCGAGGTCACCAACGGTGGCAGTGGAACCCCTGGTCCCACCGTCGCAATTCCAGGTGTCTACACTGGCTACGTACGTTTGATTTTATACATTTGTTTATGCTCGCGCTCAATCATTATCCCATCCTGTAGGAGCCGGGTATCCTCATCAACATCAACTACCCGATCCCGACCAACTACACCCAGCCAGGACCTGTAAGTCACCAGATTGATTCTCAATTTCTTGAACATCGTCGTACTTACATCTTTTACAGGCTGTCTGGTCCGGGTAAATGGGCCCACCCCGTCAGAGATCTGTCTGCCGATACAACCATAGAGAGAAAGAGGTACCAGTGCTCGGCGCGTAGACGTATTTGCACGCTATAGCATGTCGCTTAGTTATCATGTTCACGGTACTTTCTTGTCGCTGGATTTGAATGTGAGATTGTAAAAAAAAAAGAAAAANGTGTTTTTTGAGGTCGGGGTAGCGACCCCAGCTTAGTTCAATTTTGTCATCATCTTGGAACTGAGACTTGCGAGACGATCATTGGAAAATATTGAATGGAGAAGGGCCCACGTCTGTGTCTCCGCAACTTGCGACAACCATCTTCCCCGCCGCAGGCCCCCCCTCGGCGCACTCACCGCAGACGTGCGCACATACGATGAGGCGCTTGTGTGTGCATGGGTAGACGAGGTGCGTCCTGCGGCAGTGTTCTATTTTGCTAGATAAAGATAGAGGACTCAGTGTATTTAATATACGCAATGTTTATATGCATGGGGGATCCGTTACATCGGAGACGATTTTCGTGCCAATGAGATTTAATTCTTCTAAATATTATAATCTCAAATCTATTGTTTCTAGTATTTAATGACAAACGACACATTGCATAGAATACTCCGGACCTCATCTCATATCTCGATCATAATGATAATGAGATAAGCGCAGCTCAATATGATATATTATATGTATTGCTGAGTCTAGAAGTAAAGGAACGGGAAGGCAATGGAAGGAATGGATTAAAACAAACACTTCATTCATGTGCGATGAAATGCTCAAGCGAGGGAGACATGCATTATGCGGGAGACCATAAAGGGACATGATATGTATGCGTGGATAATTGATACAATGCGTTGGTATAGCGAGACCGAAGAGCATGCGAGCCGACTCAGGACATCGGGTAGAGCAGAAGACGAAAGAAATAGGGAGTTGAAGGTCTATGAGAAGAAATGCGCAGTGACTGCGATGGATGGTTTTGAAAAAGGCGGAAGCGGTTTATTTCACATAAAAAATCGAAGGGAAAATAAAGAAGAACGTAACCCATGCTTAAGATGAGAAAGACGCAAGAGAAGACAAGCAGGGAGATAAAAAGAACTGTGGCGTCAGTTGCTGAGCAAGACCGTATTTCTCCACAATCATTTATCGTGTTTTGAAAAACGAGCTTCGAGTTTCTTGAAGATCTTTCCCTATCTCGTCTTTGATGCAAAGCCGTGTTTAAAAGCCTTCTTTCTTTTTTTNGAATTTTGCACTTTTTGTTTTGTTTTTNGGTCTGAGTTGCAGAAAGTACGGTATCGCCAGCTTGTCTTCATGTTCATCGTCGAATGGTCCCAGACCATTGTGAGCATTTAAGTCTTGAGGTTGACGAAGACCTAAATAAAGTAAGGAACCATAGGTGACGCACGAGCGGGCGAAGAAAACTAGGGAAACAGACGACTGCCAGATTCAAGTCAAGCAAACAAGACACGCGAGCAAACGCCTTCTTGAAGTGTCCAGGTACCTAAGTTTTCCATTTTACAAATCTCCTCGGACGCCATTTTAACTCGCTCCAGCCCTTCGTACAACGGCTTGCATGTCATAGGACAGAAGACAAGTCATAGCTCTGGTCTACATCCATATCGACAAGAAATGATGTAAGATATTCGTATGTGCATGTATTGGTGTATAGGCGGTGGTGTAGATGTTATATGGACAACAGAAGAGCGCGGGTAGAGCCAACGCGCTGGGAAAGCAGGACGCGTGGGGATCGCCACACCATGCTCAGACAGCATTGGCACTGTCCTGTTTAGCTTTGCGGGGAGCCGTTTCCACAGGCGCAGTATGCGCGCCCCATTTCTTGAATGCGGGGTCGTTCTTGTCCGTGTTTGGATGCAGCTGCACGCGGCCTTCCCACAGTGCTGCGCTCGAGTGCGACGGGTCCGCAGAGGCGGGGTCACCGAGTGAACCCAGACCCGCGTGAGGCGCCCAACCCGCACCGATCGAGCTTGCGACGATAGTCGGCAGCATCGTCATGATGCCCGGCAGCCGTACGCCCGCCTCCTCGACGCGTGCAGCCGCCTCTGCATCAGGAGTGGCACGACTCTTCACAACAAAAGATGAGGCCCTCGCACGACCACCACGAATGTTGCTAAACGTCGAGAGACTGTCGCGTAGGAGATTGATCGCAGGATTCCAACCTTCATAGTCGGGACGAGACGTGGGGAGTGCCTCAGGGTCCTCGAGCAGATGGAGGCGGATAAGTAAACGTGAAATGGGCTCGTTGGGTATACAGCGGATGAGGAAGCCTAATGGTATGGAAACGACTCCTAGAGCAAGCGAGATGCCCCAATCGCGACCGTTTATCTTTGTCACCTGGAAGGCATGTCCACCGACAAACACAATTAAGATCTGGACGCCGATTTCTGGGAAGGTGTAGAAGTCAATATCATGCATTAGATAACTCAATCTTATATACATACCAATAAGGGTGATTGCGATGAAGTAATAATTCCGTAGAATGCCTTCAAATATGTTTTTCTTGTTATCAATGCGACGAGAGTTGATGGAGTTGAATATCTGCGCGAAAACAAAGGCATTGAAAACGAGCGTTCCAAGTTTTAATTCGTTGTTAAGCTGCACAGACTGGTCGTTCGGGTCGGGAACATAATTAAATATACTGTTCCCTGCGAAATGGAACACGAGGATGACGATTGTCTGGTATAGTGACTGACCGGCAATCTGCTTATACATATCCACATTAAATAGCGGCGCCGTGCTCTTAATAGGTTTGCGATCGAGCAACGCCGGTGTAGCAGGATCCGTTGCGAGCGCAAGCGCAGCAAACGTGTCCATAATAATGTTAATCCACAATAGCTGCACGGCCGTAAGAGCGCTCGTCTCGCTTGCACTCGCAACAGCAGTGACGAACGTGATGATGACCGCAGTCACATTCGTGCTAACCTGGAACTGTAAGAATTTGCGCACTGCATCGTTCACGCAGCGGCCCCACATAATCGCCTTCACGATCGACGCGAAGTTGTCGTCCATCAGGATGATGTCCGATGCCTCCTTTGCGACTTCCGTACCAGCGATACCCATGCTGAACCCAACGTGCGCAGTTTTTAGTGCGGGTCCGTCGTTCGTGCCGTCACCGGTAACGCCAACGATCTCGCCGAGAGATTTGAGTCGTTCGACAAGAATCTTCTTGTCCTCAGGTGAAGAGCGCGCGAGGACCTGGAGACGCGGCACGACCTCGAGCATCTCACTGTCACTAAGTTCACGGAAGACAGGCCCTTCCATGATAATTCCGCCGGGCGTGAAGATACCACACTGTAACGCAATGGAGCGTGCAGTGAGTACATTGTCGCCCGTACACATTTTGACAGTAACGCCAGCTTTAAGGCAGCTAGCGACCGCCTCAGTGACACCTTCCCGGAGGGGGTCCTCAATACCAGTAATGCCTAAGAGCGTGAGGTCTGTTGCGAGCTCTTCATAGGGCACCTATAGATAGACAAAACATAAATAGATATTCGCACGGCCCTACGTTGCTCAAGAACAAAACCTACCTCGTCTGCATGGACAGCCGTCGATCCCGCCGGTGGCCACTGGTCGAGGTCACGATAGCACAACGCAATCGTACGCAGCGTTTGGTTTGCATAAAAGATGATCGTCCGAGAAATGTTGTCCTGCGCCTGTTCATCAATCTCCGCTGTCGCAACCTCGTCATCTGCAGCCTTCACGTCCTCCCCTACAGGTGCGACGTCGACGTGCCGTGTACACTTCTTTGTCAGGATCTCACTCGCACCTTTGAGGTACAAACGCCAGCGACCTTCAGCTATGCGTACAACAACGCCCATCGCCTTGCGCTCCGAGCTGAACGGAATCATCTGCACGACCTCCACGCCCGAACGCGTCGCCTGATAATCCGCCCACCCAAGTTCCTTTGCAAACCGCAGCAGAGCCGTCTCCGTCTTGCTCCCCACAAACCGCCGCTCGCCTGTTTCAGGATCGTCATCCTCAAACGCCGTCGAATTTACTGCAATTGCCTCATTAAACAACTTCTGCAACGCAGGGTTTAACACGTCGTTCAGCGCACTCTGGTCGATCGAGAAATCCTTCGGGTGTTTGCGCCGTCTTTCTCGTTCTTCTGGAGTTTCCTGCACACCACGCGCTTCGGCATCGCCTGCATTCGTCCGCGCCTGGTTATCCTCAAGACGTTGTACGAATTTAGCACGTATCCCAACCGAGCCTGCGACAACGGTCATAACATTTTGCGTGAGTGTACCTGTCTTGTCCGTACACACAACACTCGCATTCGCCATTGTCTCGCAGCTCCCTAGTACACGCACAAGAAGATTCTCCGCAGTCATCCTCTTCGTCGCGAATGCCAGAGCGAGCGTCACCGCGAGCGGTAGACCTTCAGGTACAGCGACGACGATGAGCGTCACAGATATAATCAGAATCTGCACAAAAGCCAGACCCTTCTCGTTTGCCGTGCGCACCGGATTATTCGTGCCGAGTTGTACAAAGAAGCGGATCAGCAGGGCAACGAAGAGCAAAAGCCCCGCCACACTACCCAGCTTCGCAATCAGCTCGGCGAGAATGTTCAGCTTCGTTTGCAGTGGCGTATTGTCATTATCTGTACGAAGAGCTACATACGAATTCCATTTCGTCAGCCACCGGCCGCATTATCACCGAAAGAAAGGAATAACAAGTGATAAAAGATAAATGAACTGCTCACCCATCATAATACGTCCATTAAAGCTCTTAGTTCCAACGGCAATAACGACGTAGCTCCCGACGCCCTCGAGGACTTTGCTACCACTGACAACGAAACAGTCTGTGTGAGAGGCGCCCTGTGCAGCCTTCGCACACTCGCTGTACGGAAGCTTCTTGATTGCATCACTCTCGCCCGTTATACCCGATTCATCACACTTGACGTTGTGTCCAGACAAGAAAACACCGTCGCAGGGCACGACCTCACCTGGCTCGAGCAATGCAATATCGCCAACCACGACGTTCTCAAAAAAAGCCATTGTCGTTTATTTAAATGAATGGTAAAAGAAGGGGAATGAGATCACATACCTTGACATTGATCTCCCTTTCTGCGCCGTCACGCATGACCTTGACTGTACGATCCTCTTTCTTCTCATTTAATTTCTTAAACTGCTGTTCCTTCTGCCAGTCATTCAACGAACCAACGACAACGACGATTATTATTGCAACCATGATAGCGACACCTGCAAACGAAGAAAAATAAATCAACAATTGAGTCAAGCAACTAAGAAAGCCATGGATAGAAAAGACAAACCTTCAACCCAGTCAACAGGCGGCTCAGTACAAGTCTGACCATCACCACATGAGAACGTCGCGCGAGGCGTTCCGAAATCCTGGAACAAACCGAGCGCAAGAGAGACAACCGCAGCAATCGAGAGAAGCACGAGCACCTTATCCTTCAAAGCAAGCCACATAAGGAGCAACAGACTTTTACTCTGCCGCGCGGGTAAAANCGTTGTGTCCGTACACGCGATAGCGCTCTTCGAGCGTGGCTACTACGGCTTTCGGATTTGATTCATTGTGCATTCTGCCACCACCTTCCTTCGTAAGACCAGATAGTCCACGACGGGCGTCCGTACCAAGCCCGTTGAGTAGTCCATCGACACCCCCAAGCGAATTAAGTGCATCCATGCTCTTCGGGTCGACAAGTCGTGCCAGAGCAAGCGCGGTGAGCTGCTGTGGGAAAGGACTTGTATCAGAATTGGCGTCACCTTCCTCCAATGCGATCTGGCGCGCGCCTTTATCGGCCTCCTCTCCCGCCTCTGACGGAGAATGCTGCTTCCTCGCTGTCTTTCCTTCCCCACCCTTGTGTTTATTTGGATGCGCACCATTCCCGTTGTCATCGCTGTCGCAGTTATCGTCACCATGTCCAGGAGAATGCTGAGGGGCTATCGTGATGCTCGTACGGCGTGAATGAGACTGATGCAGGTGCGAATAAGAATCGACTCCAAGGCGCGTGGCATCCGAGGGTGTGGGGCTCGCCGGCTCACCTTCGGAGCCCGCGAGAGTAGTGAACGTGGCGGCAGAGCCTTTGCGCATGTGGCTGTGATGACCGGGGGGGGCTGAGAAGCTGAAGACTCGAGAGACCTGTGCTTGCGTCCGGTCTATTATCTCGAAGGGCCAGTGTGGTAGGGTAAGGCCCATGGCCTGCAGATGAAGGCGTGGAAACAGCAGAAAGAGTAGGGGAAGGAGGAGCAGTAAGGAAGGATGCGTCGTCGGCGCGGGACGGAGAGGGAGAAGGGCTGCGCGAGGGGGGATGGTTGAACGAGAAGGACACGGAGCCGGAACCGGAGCCGGAACGCGCGCGGGTGCTGGCGGGGGGCACATCGAGGAGTATTCCATGTAGTTGGCTGGGGGNATGACGGACCTGCACCAGCGCCCGAGTTCGCACTCACATTTGCAGACGCATTCGTGTCTGCGTTCGTGTTTGAAATCGCATTCGTACCCGAGCCGGAGCTGGAGCCGAGGGTGGAGTGCGGTGGTGAATCCGACGTATCGTCGGTGAGGATGCGGGGGACGGCGAGCGGGCTGAGAGCCGCTCTGGCATCCTCCCTTCGGCGCGCCTGCGCGTCATCCTGCGCGTGAACATGCGGCGCCTGGGATACTAGGTGCGTGGACACGCTGTAAGTCGCGTCGCCACCACCGCTGTCCGTGGCATTCTCGTCATCCACACCAACCACATCAATCGTCGGTATTGCACCTGGGCTTGCTCTGCGTTCGCCATCATCGCTGCCTAAAGGTAGCATGTCTGAGATGGAGAGCCTATGTAAGAAAAAGCAGGGCCGTTGTTGGTACGAGTTTTACAACTAGAAAAGCAATTAATCTGCCTCGACAGGCGATGTGATATTACGATATTATGGGGTCGGGGNAGGAAGTGTCGGTGATGGCGACGAAAGTATTGCACAGCCAAAGACCGAGCAACGAGGAGAAAGTGGGGGAGAGTGCGCAAGGAGGGTCATATAAGAGAGAAGACGAAGGCATAACCAAAAAGGGCGGGGCGGTGCGAGAGAACGTGTTATGGAACGTCGCAGTCACGCGAATGTCACACCCTTAGCAGCCGTGTACCTGTCACACAATCAGGTAATCTGTGGGTGTCACGTCACGTCACGTCATCCATCCGCCTCCGCCGCACTGACAGGGGCAGGCTTGCCCACAGCCGCAACTTGAAGTCGACGACGACGACGACGACGACGACGACGACTCACCCTCCATCGCATCGTTCGCATACCCAACGCCCGGTAGTCTCAGCTCAGAACAAAGACAGCATTCATCATATCTCTCTAAATAAAAGTGTGGCAGTGAATACTATTGCACACGGGTCCTTTCTTCTCTTCCACGCACGCCGATTTAAGACCCAGGCGCCCACGGGACACCCCAGGTTGTACAATAACAGCGTCATAAAATCGACAAGCATCATTTGAGTTTTCTGCTCAATAGGGTGCAACTCTTCCCCCCCCCCCCCCTTCCCTTGGAGTCAGTCGTCCCATCCAATGGCCCCCTAGCTCGCTCGCATCGCTTCCAAGTGTCCAAGTGTGGGCATGTCTCGGCATTCTCTATCCGGTCCTAATAGCTTCCCTTCGTCGAATTATCACGCAGATCTGCGAGACACATACAAGAACTGTATAACGCTGCACTGCCTCGCTCTCTATGTATGTTTTCTCTGTACCCTATTTACACAGGCCTAAAAAGAAAAAGGGGACAGTGAAGAGGAGATCCATCCGGAAGATACTTGTTTTTTTTTTCTCATGTCTATTCCCCTTAAGGCTCGGATCGCCACAAGAAAGTTTAGAATAGACAGATACTCCGAAATCTCAACCGTCTAAGCATGCTCAGCAGTAGAAACTCGTCAAGATCTTCAAGCATTTTTCTGGTCATACACATGCAGACTTCCTGCGAGTCCAGAGTCCGCAGTAAGTAAGTATGTCTGTGCCTTAAGCTTGTCACTATACAGCCATTCCATTCCACTCACAGCATACGCCGATCTCTCGACTCGATATACCACGCCCTTCATCGCACAGTCTTTTACTCCTACTTTGATTTATCGCCGCCTTCCGGTGGTCCTGCCATACTCAGCGATTGTGACTCGCTGCACTCTGCTCCGCTGCGCTGGTCTTTACTCTGCTTGTTGTACATTTGTTGCACAGCATTCGTCGCACCGACTGTCTGCTATCCTCAAGCTGCTCCCGATTCGCATCTCCAGCCACAGCTCTACTCGAAAACATATTGTGAGAAAAAAAAAAANTTGCGCGAACCGGAACGAGACAAGTTATTTAAAGTTGTCTGGACGATATAAAAATCGTTCACTTAGACAGCAAGCTCGAATTTTCATTCCTCTAGACGTATCTGCAAGAATAATTAAAAGACGAGAAAAAAATACAGCAGCCGCCCAGGTGATTCACATCTAGTATGACTTTATTTCTCTTTGCAGGACATTGCTCGCACCACGTCTTACCTCAACACGTGAGCACCCTAATATCAATAAAAAAAANCAAAATTTAAGTTCGCTCGCTTAATTCATGCCCGCACCCTGCAACACTGTCTTTTGCATCTACGGTATACCCTGGCTCTGGTGCATGCGTTCGATGCTTTACCATAAGCAACAGTCTATCATCTCACTGCTCTACGGGCTGCCCGCTGGCTGCTCGCGCCTTTTGTTCGTGGATCAAATAAGGAAATACCCGAAATTGAAAAAGACATTGGTAGCGAGAAATCAATAGGTGCGTGTTTAACTCGTTATTCCTAATCTTACATTTACACGCTACGGCCCGTACAGTGACTGTACACCTCGTCCTCATCCGCCAAGAGCGCGACCCCGCCACAGCTTTAGCTTAAGTCCTACATAGCATATTACTGCGGAGCGCGGCGCGCGCGTGGGTGTATGCCGTTTTGTTACACAACAATACATAGGTACGGGCTCTCACGGATATGAGTCAGTCTGATCACCCCGCGCGCTGATCTCCTGCGGGCGAATGAATATCATGAATACTCTTACCAGTGAGATCATCCCTGTGGAACGGCCGCCAGAAGTCGAACTTTCTTGAGCGCGTTCTAAGTCTTATTATGCTTCATTTGTCGCAATGCATTCGTGCAATCAGCCACCCAACTCTATCCGACAAACGTGCGCAGAACTTGCGGCTTGCATCTTGTTCTTTCTTTCTTCCGCTCATCCTCGGGATTTGCTAATAGCGTACCACTATCAGAGGGTTGCCCGACACGTCGATATCTCGGATGAGGCGCGTACCCTTTTTGGGTATGAGATAAAGGGACAAGATACTCGTAAAGACAGGCCCAGATGTTGGTTGTATCAACTATTATTATTAAAAGAGCAAACACGCATCGGTATCAATCAAAGCTTGGGTGACTGTGTGCAATTCAATCTCGCGATCAGTGGCTGTAAAACAAGCATCGAGGGAAAAGGAGCGCCGTGGGCGTCTATAGAGCGTCTGTTTAGCTTGTGCTGCTAATCATTATCATTTAGGTTGAGCCTGGCTCGTAAGCGGCAAGCGCGCGCCTAATTAATATTGTTTCATTTCAGGCCGTTAGCTAATCCTCACGCACATAAGGAAGCGCCTCCACAAAGCAACAACGCAGTATCACGGCGCTTTCTCGCTGAAAACAATATTCAATATGCTATTCTGTGTGCACCCTGACAATACATCCTTGGCATATACTGATGTGGTTTCGGGCTCTTTTCGATCTCCCGTCAAGTCGAGGAATGACGATCCCCAGGTAAGTACTTGTTCCTCGTGTACTCTTGGCTTATTAACAAACTTTAAAAGGATGGATGAAGTTTCAATACGAACCCACCCGAGTTCTGCGACAGTTCCAAATTTGAAAACCGCATCCCGCTCTGATTTCCATAGTGGCAGGACGGCTTGGAAAACCAAACCAGTACTCATAACCCCCCCCCCCCNTCCTGTTTGAATTTGAGATTGTACGGGTATTTTCAGTGCTAACAATGCTTATTCCAATACTAGTGCCATGGTCCTAAATCTGGGACAAAAACGCTAAAATTAGCTCTAATGGCGTAAACTTGAAAATTCGAATCTGTACTTGATCATGAAGCTCGCTCGGGAATTGCCTTTCGCAGCTGGATAACAATTTTAAGTTTGCGTATGCCAGTGCCTCAGCGCTTCTTGGCAATCTTAATTAATAGTATTTCCCCTGCGTTGCTGTAGGCTAAGTACCACAGGTCCGGAAGCGCACGAGCACTCTTTTGTGCAGCAAATTCTCTCAAAAGAAAAAAAATCTAAATGTACTCAAAATTGACAATACTAGTATTGGTGAATATCGCATTCTGCCGCCCTCTCGCCGTTCAATTTGAAGATATTCTTCAGGGATTTCAGGGATTTCAAGGATAGTCCGAGTCCCCTCTCACTTAGCGGGTTTCGTCTTGTACACTGCTGTGTCTACGACTGAGACACCGCATTCACCGCATGTCTTTCGAGGATGATACATATGACCGTAAATCTTCGTCTTGGACCACCACAGTACCCATGACATTGCCTGCATAGCTGAAACCATTATCCATTGTGCATCAATACGCTCCCTATGCACAAAGCTGATGGCACGTCCACCGCACGAGGCGAAATACTCTGAACCTCGTATTAAATAAAGCCGAAGTCGTGTAAAAGGTTCTTGTTCCCAGAAGCCGGTACCAGGGCTCAGTCAGTATGCACTGGCAAATGGCTACTCATTTCACCGATCAGACATTCATGAATCCCTTTTTCTATTATAATTCGCAACCGTATTTAGCTCAACATATTTCCGCTGCACGGGTACGTCTTCGCGCCCACAGTTTTCTGGGTGATTCAATCAAATTGGCGCTGAAATTCCCGTGAAATCTCTTGAGCCCTGCAAGATGTTTTTCCGTCTTTAGAGGTCCGCAAACAGCTCCGATGTATCAATAGAAGCACCAAATAGCAGGTTCTACGACTGCCTGGCACCGACAGGCTGTCCTCACTGGTCAGTGTTATGTGCTCAGTATCTTGAGATCTTGACCGTACTAGCAAGCGATACATTTTTTATTTGTTAGCTGGGCCGCTGCTTTTTTCACGTCGCGACGCATGAAAAGCACTGCCTACCGCGCTTTCGTCACTTGTCGTAATGCTTCTTCGTTTCTCGGCTGGTATTTTTACTTCGCTATGCGTCTCTGGATCATGATGGAAACAGTAGAAATGCTCGGAACTATGAGCACTGCAGACCCGCTTAAATTTTCAGCGTCTTATGCCGCTTAGTAGCAAGTAACTGTGGGGTTAAAGGTACTTTGCGCTTTATGAGTTGCATCTATCAGAAGGGCAAAGCATGGTGTGTTTCGAAAGCTAATATCGAGTCTGTCAACTCATATCGATGTGCATATAGCTACTCCAGTGCTGTTCCTCGCGGTCCGGTGCGGATCAGAAATCCATATGTGCTGGCTAATTTATTTCCATGTGGTACCAGCGATAGACAAGTGTAATTCTTCGTACATTGCATACCACTTTCGCACATGAGTTCTGAAGGCTATTGATTTTCCAGGGACGCTATATTATCTCAAATGCCAACCCTGGTTGTCAGGTCATATCATTGAAATAGAAAAATCATGCAGCTCGGCTCAGTAATTTGATTTGACCCGAGTCTATTTGGACTCTGATTTATGTTAAATGTTTCAGCCATTACCCGGAGGTTCGTAACGATTGATCCTCATGAACAATCAATTTGATTTCATAGCGCTAAATAGACCTAGATTGACCATTGTAAGTGATACGCAACATCTCATACACGCCTTCACAACTTCGAGAACGATGTCGATTTTTCAGTCGGCGCCACGAAGATGATTAGACAGCGCCCTCTCTGGTAAACATCTTCTAATCATTTCGACGGCCCATCCCCATACCTTCTCCATAGATGGAGTCAGTATTAACTCACCATTTCCCTGTCTTTCCTATGAGATCATTACTAGATGACATGCATATGCCTGTCTCTTCGCTTTCCAGAAATAAAGCAAAAATAACAAGAAAAGCTTATGCCACTTCTCATTCCTATCGGTACTGAATTAATTTTCGCAAGACGAAGTGTCGAATCACCGGAATATCATATGCACTACTGCCTGACTCGGAGTCTTCGAGAAAAAAAAAAAAGGTCATTGATATATTTTGACGCTTCAAGTTTTGGGGCCATGCGTAGGTACATTTAAAAATGCAGCCGTTTGAGGTTGCATTGCATTCCGACGTGCTTGCATGAAGACGCCGCAATATCAAAAAATCGTCTCCATGTGTGCTTCGTATCGAAACTCAGCAGGGGGAGTAGGGGATGAACTATGAACCTATGGATTGCAAGGCTGTGCATACGGCACGGACGCGTAAGTGTAGTGTATGCATCTGCCGAACAGTCTAGATATCTTAAGCTTCAGTCTCTTGAATATGTAATCGCCCAAACCGCCCTTTCTCTATGCATTCCTCCTGACTCCAGTGACTCCAGTGTGTCCTGAACTGCGATGGCTCATTCCAAAAATAGCTGTAACTCAGCAGTTTTTGGTATGTCGAATCGGAGCAAACTCCCAAGCACAGCAACGGGCTACCACTAAGCCCGCTTGAAATATGTACGCTCCAGGTTTCCCAAATGTCAAATTTCTATTCGAAATCATGGAGTCGTTGACTTCCCGGCGCTCCACATAGAGTGCGACCAGTGCATGTCATACGTGTTTATTTTAATCTTACTTAGCACGACCTTTTAAATTTTGAGAGCCGTGAAAATTTCTGTTCTTCCTGAGAGCTTCAGCAGTCATATAGGAACTTGTAAATTTTTTGTTTTGTTTTGGAAATTGGCAAGTCAGATAACTCTGAACTCGGACTTGCTCGCAGCTCAATTTTTTTNATGAGCCTATTGCCAGGGTCGATTTGGATTTCGTGGAAGACCTTGTGTTGAGAAAGAATAATCTTGAATCTTGAATGGAACTAGATCATTCATTCATATCTAACAAAAGGTCCAGAAGCTATTAATTCGGTTGTGCATGCTGCACCAAGGGCTGCTGCATCAGCAGTGGCGCATCGAGTGTACGTACTACGTACTGACAGATGGAGAGGGGACACTGTGATTTCCTAAGATACTCCAGATATGAATAAGTAATGCATTGCTGGTCGTATTTGCTGTAATGTATATCCCTGTGGTTGAGTTGTAACGCTGAATTTGATTAAATCTTTGAATTAATGCTGTTAATGCGGTATCGCTGGTCAATAACATCAATGGCATCATATCTACAAGTCTGGTTTATACTGTAAGTAAGTAAGTCTCATACAAGGAACATGACAATGATAAGGAGTATGCACAGCAAGTTTTCATGTACATATTAAGCGTGCTATGAGCTTGAGTGCTGCTGTACGTCTTCTTGAATATCAGGTTTATTGACAAAGAAGACTCAATCGTATTTAGCATCCTTTGGTATCAGCTTTGTCGGACAGAGAAACCGAAGTTTCTTCAAAGGGTGAAGTAGCTCTAAATGTCAGGAGAAAGAACGTAGCTTGTCACCTTATGCTGTCTTCAAAATCAATATGCAACCAAATTTAACTTAGTTTATACATTCATACCCAAGCTTTGTGAAACAGAAACGCTGACATACATACATACGTATTACATGATCAAACGACGACAGAGGTCGAGCTTTTGTCGTCTTCCGTGTTAGTCTTTACTGGACTAGCCACGTCTTTCAGCCCATACATCTTCTCATTGGTAGTTGAGTCAGCGGCGTCTGCAACAACGGGATCATCGAGCAAGGTGTCTGCAGTTGAGGGGGCCGCTGAAGGGAGGTTTGGAGGGGATGAAGGGAAGACTGCAGTCGCCTGCCACCCACTCCTGAAGGATGCGAGGCCGGCGATAACTCCGAAGATGCCAACCCAAATCTGTTAGCAGATGCGAAAGGGCGTTAGCGTATCGACGAGGCAGTGTGTTAACGTGAGATAGGAGGAGAAATCATGACGTGAAACGGATTAAAGGGAAGCAGAAGATTAAGAGGTGAACAAAATAGAGAGCAGGGCGTAATAAGTCGAAGTCATAGGGACGTGCTACGACAGGTACAATTCGGTATGCAAGGAGAAGCGGTTTATCGGACCGAGTCAAAGAGGAGCATGTACGAAGCATCAACGATGTACAGTGCGACGGATCGCGATCATAGTCTTCTAGAATCCTAGGTGAAGGCAGTGAAAGAGACTCCCGTGATGCTCGCAAAGGAATAGTATGTGAGTGATGAGCGGATAAAATGCTAGGAAAGCAACAGCGACGAAAAGGATATGAGAAAAATCTGAAGATCCAAAATATGTGCGCGCAAATTTATGTACGCAAATTTAAGGTGTCGGAAGCAGAAACCAAATAAAAGGATGATGAAAAAATGGCAATGAGAATGAAACGTACCTCGTTTGTAAAAAGACCATTCTCTAGAGACCTGTTGAAAATTTAAAAATAACGTGAGCACAATACTTTTTAAGTGAATTACTCGGAAACAAGAGGATTGGATTAAATGTGGCAAAGCTTATAAGTTGACCACAGAAACCAGATTTCCATCATCCGACAACACATGCAAAGAACGTCACCAGCGCCAACCACATTGCACAGGATTGTGTAGCAGAAGCAAAACACCTGATCATCTTCCGCAGCATACGACACTGCGGCATGGGGGAAGAAGATTCAAGAAATGACGGAAGCTAATCTACTTAACCAATAAATGATGAGTAACTCGCAGGCTGCTTTCGAAATGGAATGAGCCGATGCGAAGCATACACTGCCTCGCTAGACTGGGACCATTGACTTCATCGAAGTGTGCCCACAATACAACAGACAAACAGATCCATGTAAGGATACCACGCGTAATATCGGACTTGATAGCCGCTTTCCCTTCACTGAGAGACAAAAAAANGCATTTGCAGCATCTGGCATAGCCAATTGTCTTCCCTATTTCATTTTGACCGTGGGTTGCAACAGAAGAGAAGTCCGATACGGTGTGCCGGCTGAGAAAGCATTCTTCCGCAAATAACAAAGTTGGACGAAGCCATTTGCATCCCGAGATTCGAGATTCTGAGGAGAAACGTAACACTCGAATATCACGCACCAGTGAATTGTGAGAGGTAGATATCCCAAATTTGAGACAAATTCGTTTCGAAGTGCATCCCACCTCTGCCGGAGTTCAACCTTTTCCACTTCTGTCTCAGTGCTGCTCTTCCCTTTGACTTTCGCGAGCGCACGCTCGCGGAGCTTCAGTAGCCGAAAGTCCTGTCGCAAGTGCGCAAACTGCAGAAATACGTACAAAGCCCAAGCCCGAGCAGACCAAATTGCGAGCTTCGTCGTGTTGAGCTTTACGGAGATCGATTTGAAGAATGGGATGGGAAGAAAGACGGAAGCGGATAGTAGTCCATTCGCACGCAGGTAGTAGAGATGCTCCAGCGGATAGTAGAGGAGCATCGACCAACCTTGAATCCGCTCGATCGTCAGAAGCTCACGCGTCGGAGGCGGCATCCGCTCAAGCGAACTCAACCATTGGTAAATAGGAAGAAGACCTGGTAAACAATGTCTGGTTAGTACTGCTTATTGGAGGAAGTTGAGTTGTGCCATACCCCAAAATCTCCATAACATCCTCGAGTCGCCTATCAGAGAATACAACTTGAACAGAACGACGGACGAAGTACTTGCTGCATCTTTGCGGGTGCCATTACGGTGCTGCAACCTTGCACGTAGATCCAGGAAAGGGATGATGATCTTCAGCGCATATTGAATAATCTATGTTGGCTGGCGTTCAACGATGCTTGCATTTGTGTTCATTGGACATGACTTACCATGAAAAGCTTGCTGCAGGAGCAAATTGCATTAACTGGATGTTCTGGATGCCTTCAATACAAAGCGCGACGTACTCGCTCCCACTCCATGTGCTGAGATACCTGATGGCATGGTCCAGTCCCTCCGATGTGGGTGCACTTGAGAACGCCCCCAGCACGAGATCATTCACTCGAGCAAGTGAAAGCTGCTTTGAAGAGGGCATCATATGAATTCGAGATAATTATTCTTTGCCAAAAAATAATCAGTGGTTCGCCGTCGTTGTCTTCGACGTGCTGAATACGCGTGAAAGAGCAGGGCCAGATGTTGTCGCGTCACGCGACTTCATACTACCGCTTGTTTCATCCACTGGCATCATCATATTCAAGTTTCCTCTTAGTTATCTTCTCTTTTGAATAACAGACAGTCCAACACCTCTTTAATCACAGACATTTGTGCAATTAAAAATTTTGTGCAAGTTCTCGACTTCAGTGATACGATGAAGCAGTTTCAAATGCTCGGCATAGCTCGCAGACATCTGGTTCTTGTGTAGGTACAACATACAGAGATGCAGACTCTGACTTATATCGATCAACTCGTGAGCTACGTACCTACTAGCAGCAGCTGGTCATGACCAGTTTTCCCGACGACTTCGCAGTATGCGTGTCACGCAGCGGCGGCCCGGTTAAGTCCTGCGATGCACCGGAACGAAACGAAACGTGTACCTGCTACCCATATTATTATTTCAATCTAGGTTAAACTGTTCATACAACTAAGCCCCTGCTGTCCCTTCGCCTGACTGACTGCCAGCTGGACTTACGGACAGACAAGTGCGGTGCCGATTATCTTCCGAATGTACGACTGAGGCTAGGCCAGCGGCAGAAACGAAGTTTGTAGGAAGCATTGCGATGAACGTGAACTAGCTTTTTCGTCGTCGACATGCTTCTTCACTTACTGATGCCTCCGATCCAATGTCCCCGCAGGTATGTGCATCTTTAAATCATTACGGTGAAACTTGAAATCAGAATATTTTCAAACTTGACTGGGACCTACCTTTTACCCCTCCAATGCCTTTGCTAGTCGAATTCCGAGCTTAAGATCAAAGTATGAATGCCAGCTCAGTGGCAGCCTTCTACTGGACTTCTAAAGCCATGCCTTCTATTGTTAAAGGCAGTGATCGAGGCGCTCAAAAGATTCCGCATTCATACTGGATGGGCAGTTTTGTTTTTAAATTACAGTCAATCCCGTGACGCTTGTTCCGACGTGACGATCAATGATCTGAAAGCACACTGAAAGAGGCGGCTCTTTTCTCTTCGGCAAATACGTTGCACGGGCGTATACTAGCACACAGGTGATACAACGTGCTGCATGCAGTTTTCTCGATGAAGCTCCGAAAAGACGAGTATAAGATGAGTCTCTTACCGAGCTGGAAGAACAAATTCAACTCGACCGTCCTCTATTTGCAAAGATGAAGCTGTCGGCTGCTTTCGTCGCTCTCCTTGGACTTGTACCGTTTGCAGTGGCGCAGCAAGCTGTTTACGGACAGTGTACGCTTTTAAAGTTTCATTTTATTTCTCATTCCTCTTTCTCTAACAATGTACAGGCGGCGGCATTGGTTGGACTGGTCCGACTACTTGCGACGCCGGCTCTACATGTGTCGTTTCAAATAGTTATTATTCACAATGTCTTCCATCATCGGCGGCGCCGTCAGGTGGAGGCGGCGGCGGCGGCGGATCACCCACCAGTACTGCCTCCGGTGGCGGCTCAACGTCAACCGTAGGTCTCAACTCAGCTGCAAAGGCGGCAGGAAAGAAGTACTTCGGTACTGCTTCGGACTACAGCGAATTCAGCACCGATGCAGCATATAAAGCAATTTTGGACGACACGACCGAATTTGGCCAGTTGTCGCCGTTGAATAGTATGAAATGGGTATGCATCAGAAATTCGCATCAAATATATCATCATTAATTGCAGTAAATTCAGGACGCGACAGAGCCAGAACAAGGCACCTTCACTTTCACCGCCGCCAACGAGATTGTTTCACAAGCGCAGGCAAACGGACAGATTATGCGTGGTAAGCTGCGATGTCAAATTCTTCACTTGACCACGATTTAGTAATAAATTTATACAGGACATAACTGCGTCTGGTATAACCAGCTCCCGGGCTGGGTTACATCTAGTAATTTCAATTCGGCAGAGCTGACCTCAGTTATTCAAACGCACTGCTCGACTCTTGTTTCGCACTTTAAAGGAGACATGCAAGTTTTTTTNACCATTAAAATTTATATCAACATGTCTAACTTCACCTCTCTATTAGCTGTTAGTCAATCATCTCCCTGCCTATGGATGACGCATATCTAACAACTCTTATATGCAGACGCGTGGGATGTTATCAACGAACCTTTGTAAGTCATTCTAATTCTTCTGGTCGATCTTGAAGGCTTACTCCTACACTCTACGCAGCAATGATGACGGTACCTGGCGTTCGGACGTGTTCTACAACACGCTGGGCACTAGCTACGTCTCTATAGGCCTTAACTCCGCGAGGACAGCCGACCCCAGCGCTAAACTGTACATCAACGACTATAACATCGAAAACACAGGTAGATTCATCAGTCTTGGACAATAATCAACTGTATTAAAATTGTTTTACTTCTAGGCGCAAAGGCAACGTCGATGCTCAACCTTGTCCAGTCTTTGAAGGCTGACGGTGTGCCTATTGACGGCGTTGGGTTCCAAGGCCATTTCATCGTCGGGGAGGTCTCAACTTCGATGTCGACTGTCATGGAACAGATGACCGCGCTTGGAGTAGAGGTATTTATTGCCGTTTGAACATCGTGTTTTGCAAAACATCTGACATGCTTCAAGGTTGCGGTCACTGAGCTCGACATTCGCATGACCCTCCCGTCAACTTCCGCTCTCCTTGCGCAGCAGAAGACGGACTATGATACAGCAATATCCCAATGCAAATCAGTGGCGGGATGCGTCGGAGCCACTGTCTGGGATTTCACAGACAAGGCATGTGTTCTTCTTGACAGCGCGAAAAGTTTCTAACAGCGAATTGATCTCTCCAGTACTCATGGGTTCCGAGCACGTTCCCTGGTTCAGGAGATGCTTGCCCTTGGGACTCGGTGAGAAATGCTTTGGTCTGTCTATTGGAGAGCTTTCTGACATACTTTCAAATTCCAGAACCTCCAGAAGAAACCGGCATACGATGGTATTGTCTCTGGATTCAGTTAAACAAATCGACCGTCTTTTTACATATCTCATATGCAATCCTTGGTCTTTTTTTTCGGCTATTGTGTAATTTTGCGGGAAAATGAGAGTTATTCCTCTGTTATAAAATAAGAGGTGGTTTTATCCTCGGTCTAACAGCCAGGTTCTTCAGGTTTCCCTTCGTTGCTGTCTAGACATAACTTGACAAATAAACTTGACTTTGATTATGATTCTGAGGTACTTCTGCGGCTCTTGTTGTACTTGGTCCGCGCTTGAAGCTCGGATATGTGCGAGTTGTAAATCCCTGACTCGCGGAAGTCTGTCACTGTGTCCGGGAAAATCAGAGAGAAAACTCCTCTGGCCTGCTGGCCGATGCAAAGAACGCCCAGTATTTGTTTCTTACAAATTCCCCCCACAAGCACGACGGATATTGCAATTCGACCAAGAAAATGGCCTATGAGAATAATTGTCTGATCGGCCTACTCCGAGTCAGTTTATTCTTTGTTGCGGCGACCTGCTTGCCAAATACCGTTGGGGCACGTTGGCTGGTGGTCTACGCCGACAATATCATTGATCAATGAGTATGAAGTCAAATCTGTAGTTCTTCGTTTTATTGGAGCAGATTCGGTGCTTGTATGTAACGTGGCAATTATAGAAGCCATAGGTGTTTATGGATGACAGCAACTCATACTCGTATTATACGAGTCATATAGGCCCATTGACATCATGCTTATGGACGAATCGGCGGAAATTTTTTAAATTCTGGTTTCAATTCACAACCTTTGGCGTCCGTCACAACTCCCCCAAGTATTTCGTAGACGCGTATTCAACGATGTCAACTTTCCGGTTCGCCTGTAGCATCCTCTGGTCTATTGCCATCTGCTCCACCTATTTTTCACTGGTGGTTGATGGTACATAGTAGTTGGAACCTCCGTATCTTGTTCTCGGAATTAGAACCGACTCCGAGATTCAAGTTTGTCGGCTACGCCTCCAAAACGCAGTATATGTTATGTCATCCTTGGTGATATGCATACAACAGAAGTTGACTCGGAGAAATGACCCCGTTGCAAATTTCTTCAACATAGTTGTTAGCAATCACCAAGGATGGCATAGAGAAAGAGGGATAGACAATGAACCATATATGGGGACACCTTAGCGAGCTTTTGTAAATGTCCATTGGAGATAGGGTAATCATACATTTCCCCAAAGTAGTAGAAATTGAAGTACTTCCACAGTGCAGAGTCCACCACATCTAGTCCGAGAGCCTTCATGTCCTTCAGGATTTTCTTTCCAGTATCCGACAAAAAAAAGGTAATGCGTCGCAACATGCTTCTTCAGTTGTGACGCATCCTTCTAGCGGTGCGTGCCCCGTCGAAGTCGCACAAGCACTCTTGTGCTCGGCTGAGGATATACAGATAGAACAGCATCACTTTATGAAATGACATCTACAATGTGCGTAGGACGTACCATATTCGTTTCCGGTAGTGATAAAGTCTTTAGTTAGCAGCTATAATTGAGAAGAATGCAGAAAGATAAATACTCACCCATGCCAGGCTGCTTTCATCTGAGCACCTCTTAAGCTCAGGCTGCATTTTTCATCACCTCCTTCAGCTGCAGACGTGTCAGCCCGCGTCTCGCCTCAACCCCGCAGCCCTGAACGGACTGTTTTTAGTCGTTAGCTTCTTTCATGAAACCGACGATATCGATGGTCCCGACTGCGTAGATATTCCCAATGATGTTGACCCCCTCGACGATGTCGATGCTCCTGACGGTGTTGACATCCCGGACGATGTTACTCCTGACGATGTCAACTCTATTGACGATGTCGACATTCCCGACATAGGATGACCATACGAGGTCAGCTGTGGGCACTAAAACATTTAATTAATTAGTATATATAGATGTATCAAATCAAGTTTATACTACAAACTCGCGATGATGGGAGCTTGCTCCAACAGCTCTACCTTCTTCGAAATGGGGAAACGCGATCATATCCAGGGCACCTTACTTTGCATGGAAACCCTGTAAAACGCTTTACGAGAAATTCTTCAGTTGGGTGACAACAAAGTACATACTTTGAAGTTGTTGTCCAGGTATGACTCGGGTTCACCGATTCAGAAGTATTCTGAAAAGATTCAGAATGCAAATGCACCTCTTGGCCCTTCATATTAATACCGAGTGACTCCATTTCCATGGGGCACTCCTTGCATTTTATACTGTTAAAATTTCCATCGAATGAAGTCGAAAAGATTAACTTGCAGCTTGGGCAAATAAGCTTTGCTGGGTAGTGGACCATTGCCATTCTGTTCAAATTTTGGCTGGTGTGAGGAAAGTCGAGCAGTAAAAAAGGCTGTTAATACTCGCAAGAGGCTAGAATTATGAGGAAGGATGTCGATAGGGGGGGGGGGNCATTTACACCAGTATTTATATAGCTGGAACTTTTCAAGGAGTGCTAAACAATTTAACTTGATAGTCGTTCATTGTATGAGACTCAATAAGCTGCACAAAGCGAGCTCAAAGCCCATTGTCTGGGCAGGCGCGTTATTTTCTTTTCATTCTCGCTTTCCAGTTGTTTTCTGGAGAAAGACGCGACAGAAGTTAGTACTAGTAGATTCAGAGTAGACTCAGAGTAGAGTCCGAGGTGATGTGACTGACATTTGCTGTTCTGTGACTGCGGTTGCTAACTCAGCCTGCTTGTCTCTCGACGTCTGAATCTTTGTGCTGTCGACCACGAAAGACCATAAGCCCAGCTGGATACAGATAGAACTCAGAAATTGATTTCTGCGGGGATCGTGTGACTTGTGTCTCTCCACCCATTGACGCCGTAAAGCACCGTTCCATTTCAGATGCAGAACTCTTTGCCCTACTTTCACGGCACTCATTAATCTGGACTGACTGAGGCCTGGTTTGCGATAAGCCGAATAAAACACACGCGCGAATATGGATACTTAAATCAGAGTATAGCTTCGCCCCAACCTTCTCCCTTTACTTCATATTCTCATTCAAATGATACAGAAACACCCCAACGAAGTTTCGGCGTGCTTCACATCAATTGCCAAAATCTGTTGCGACTTGCAGTAAAAAATGCAGGAACGTCGTAAAAGAGATGCCGTGACGTTTATGGTCCCTCAAATGACCAATAAGCATGAATTATTCACGCTTTATGTTTTGTTGTTCCCATTGCGGTCCTCGTCTTCACTTCAGTACACACGTGATGCTATCCGATCGGAGTCCTCTGGATTGATATTAGAATCGGGTCGCTCGGCGGTCATGGGAGTCTCTATCCACATGCTGTATATAAGACTTTCCCACCTATATCCCCCACTGCACCAACCCATTCCCTATCGCCATGTCCCAGGCCGCTGTAAGTCAGACAGCAGCCTTCGTCTCAACAGAGTCCTTACTTGCGATAATAGCAAGTCCCATCCTCAGGCAATTCGCCCTTCGCCGAACTCCCGCCAATTTACGCCCAGCTTGCAGAAGCCAAGGCTAGGAAAGGTATCTATCTTTTTATTATGCACTTGACGGTCTTTCTAATAGCAAGTCAAATAGGCCTCACTTTTGAACAGCTCGCGAAAGCGATAGGCAAGGACGAAGTATGGGTTGCTGCTGCATTCTATGGACAGGTATGTCTCGCTTTCCCAGGATTCTTGCTTGATGCACACTGTTATCACTCAGATTCATACTCTATACACTCTTCCTCGCTTCATCGTTTTTTTNGTATCTGCGCATAGGCGAAGCTGACAGCAGAGCAAATTGACACCTTGTCGAATGTGCTCGATGTTCCTGCGGCAAAGCTACACGCTGGACTTGGTGCACACTGGTGGCCGGAGAGGGGTCTGGGGTCGACCCCGCCAACCGATCCCGTCGTATACCGACTCTACGAAGTAAGTCTACATTCTTTAGAAAACTACTACCTAGTACCACTGACATGACTTCTTCGTTAATTCTAATAGGGCATCAAGGTGTACGGATATCCTATTAAGGCGCGAGATAATGAACTAGTACTTCCAAATGATAATGCTGATCATAATTTTGACTTCGGCTTAAAGGCGCTTATCCACGAGAAGGTATGTAGCTCCTTACATTTTGACAGAGTCCCTGTTCAATTTTTCTACATTGAAGTTTGGAGACGGAATAATGTCTATGATCGACTGCAAGATCACCGTGGACAAGAAAGCAGATCCAAAGGGTGACCGTATCGTTTTGAGCTTCGAGTACGTCTGCCCTACATTCTTCCTCTTATCTTATCGATGTTTGACTTTCTTTTCTTATAGCGGAAAGTTTTTGCCGTACGCAATATGGTAAAAGCCAATCATATGTTGCGAGCATGAACCAACTACAAAAGGGGGTTTAACGGCAAATTGTTGTAAAATTCATGGAATTAAGCTGTCAGCGTTCCAATTCAAGTTATCACATTTTCTGTGCATTTGAAACAGCAAGTCTCAGTGTCTTTGATCATGCGGAACTGTGTGGTCAGAACCGCAAATATGAGGACTGAGCGTGGCTTCTCAGTCATTGACTCTTGCATGAGCTTCTTTGAGCATGCATTTATGGTTTGCTTGGACTTTTCAGCATAGCATGTTTACAAGTCAATGTGAGAGTCGAGCATATTAATTGACCATGTGTTGGTTTACATTGACATATGGTTTGTGTCTTAGACTTGCCTATTATTCTCCTCATTGTGGCCACCTCGTCTATGATCCATATAAATTAGCTCGGCACTCAAGAAACCACCTTGGAGTCCAACTCTTCGCTAAATATCGAGCTTCAACTCACTCTCCCTTCTTCCTGCCCTAATACACCTTCGACCCCACGCTTCCGACGTACCACTTCTTCCGAAAGCAATCGCATTTCCAACCACCTTCCGACTCAATCATGTCAGCTTACGAGTTACGCCTAATAGCTGATGAAGAACGCACGAATGCGTATAAAGATATGCCTATTGAACAGCTCATCGATGAGGAATTCACGTTCGGAAGGCTGGATCATGATCCAATCAGATGGGAAGTGCTTCTCTTTCGCTTTCCAGCAGCTGCAGTGTTGTTCAAGCAGAAGAAGTCAGAGCTCGAGAACCCCGTTGGAAATCATGGCATCGCTCCGAGTGTGATCATGCTGCCAACGAACTTCGTCGATGTCGATCCATTCCAACGGGATGAAAGGGGCATCTATGAAGCTCAGCAAATGAGGAAGGTGTATCAAGGGGAACCCGGGGACCTGGAAGAAAAATCTGCGGGTAGGACACACACAGATACTAGCCAAGAGCAGTCTCCGCCGGTTCTACGACGATCACAGCGTGAGAGGCGAAGGGTTATTAGAAGGTGAACTGGACAAATTCTTATTATCGTCCGAAATAAGGCGTCAGCTCGATTGTAAGCACAACGATGACTACCTTGTTCTTTGATGGTATAGCGTTATTTTTTTTACGCCAGATATATGTAGTACAACAACTATGTTGAAATATAATGACGAAATACAATGTCTAAGGCTATAACAAAGGCTGTGGCTCTTTTGGCCGACGGGGTTGCGGTCGACACGAGTGTGGCTCAGCAGCCGAATTAGGCGATGACCGCATGTGATCGCCTAAAGCGTAGTTTTGACCGTGGCTTGTTCTTTGTTTTGCACGACTACGACTTAAGTCGTCCAGTCCAACTCGCCTCAACGTTAGGTCTACGGGACACCTTCGCTTTCGCATCCATCGTCCGAAGAAGCAGCGCTGTATCCAAGTCTTTGTCGTTGACCGAGACGAGCAAGGAAAATTTGTGGCTCTGTGGCTTCGGGTAATCTGTGGCTGCGCTGCGTAAGTACATCTCGTTTTCCGTGGCTGGCGGCGACTCGTCATCGTCGTCCATCGTCGTAGCATGCATGAGCAGCCCTACATTGATGTTTGTCCGCAGGGCATCGCCCTTGTTGTGTCCGTCGATCCAGACTTCGTGAGAGCTAGCTCCTTCACAATCGAACAACCACGTGTGCAATCATCGGCTATCGTTTCCAGCCACAACACGCAGTCGGCCGGGGGCGTCAACAGTGTTAGTTCGTGCTTCCAACAACATTCTTCTCTGTTCAACATTCTTATGTCCTTTGTTTTCTATTTTTTTCTCTTCTGCGTTATACTTTTGATGCACTTACAATTATGTGGGGTGGTGGTATATACATGTGGCTTGATGGGCTATAATTCGGCAATCCAGACTTTCCCAAGTGGTCGGCTGCATTCTAGTCTTTCTCGGAAGCGCAATGCCTCGTCTTCGGCCAGCTGTCTTCAACGATAGCGATATCTTCATAGAGGGTTTGAACGAGGATTATTTTGTGAGTGCTGAAGGGCTTCTATTACGTAATGAACAGTTTAGACCTGACTGTGTTTTATTCAGCGCCTGGAAGCCAGGCCGGTATGGCGGTTTTCGAAGTTTGAAGAGGTCGAATGCAAGGCTTTCGAAACATTAGATAATCTCGATCTAGGTACACGGCCTATGCCTATCGTTGACGTCGAATCGCGCTGTCCTTTCAAGAAATACTTGTCTCCTGTAGCCATCACCAAAGCGCAGTATACCTGGGAGCCGACTTTTCAACCGACTATTCAAGAGGATAAGGATGTCGAAATGGATGATGTCTCGAACTCCATTCACCTTTTCATGTCTCCTTGCGTAAACGACGCCGATGCCGACGGCGAGATCGAGATGGCTGACGCGTCCAGTGCAGGAGAGAAATCTTCTGTAGAAGAGGATAGTCCGAAAGAGTGGGAACTTATTGATGAGCTAAGGATCAAGGCAATGGCACTCAGGGATAAGGTCTTGGAGCGCTGGGTGCGTTCGGACCTTCTTGCGAAGCCGCCGCTTTTCTTATATTATATATAAATATTGACCTCCACCGACAGTCCAGGAAAGCAGGTAGAGGGGATGGTGGCGAAGATTTCAATGGAAAAAGAGAGGAACCGAAAATAAGAACAAATAAGAGAGGGAAGAAAAGGACACCAGATGGTGTTCCAAAGGAGGTCAGTCATCAGACAAGCCTGTTTTTCTCGTCAACGAATTTTGTTCACACTGAAAAATTTATGCTATACAGGGAGATGCTATATGTAATTATAGAGATTGCCCATGGTTTTTCTCGACCCGAGCGCAGTCATTCAACCGACACATTCACACTCACTACCCAGAAGCTTACTTCTGTCCTGTTTGCGGCGAGGTTGCCTGTCGAGACGATTCACTTGATCGTCATCTGCTGCACAAGGCTGAGGGTAAATGCATCAAGTCTGATTCGGCGAAGCGTTACCGTATATCGCGCGGCGATGATGGGAAGGTTAAGATGGGGTATGATCGAAAACTTTTCAACTTTTATTTTTTGGGTGTATTAGAGGACTACGAGATGTCTGAGGAGCACTTCGAGATCGTCGCAAGACGACGTCGAGGTGCACCGCTCTATGAGAAAGATTGATGTTTTTCTTTGTTATTGCTGCCACCGACCCCCGCTATGGCTGCACTTCCGTTGATACTTGAGAAATTTTCATGCCATGAGTCGTTACTTAAGACAACGTGCGCCATATACTAGTTTCTCATCATTCGTATGCAAGTTCTGGGGCGCATTGTGGTGCCGCAAGGCATTGACTGGTAGCGTGTGGCGTTTGTACTTATTTGCATTCGACGATGCGAAAGAAAGACGCGCCCAAACTTGAGCCTCAAATTTACCATACGATCGTCCTGGCTCGAGTGGCACGTCTGCCCTGCAAAGAATCCTCAACAAGTACCCTCGACCTTCTCGTGCTCTGCTGGGGCGCAAGACGCAAGACAAACACTCAAGCATCATTCTTTTCTTGACGTCTGTTTGACGGCACTCAGACTGTTGCCAGTGGCACGTTTGCGATCCTCATCAAGTTAAACACCCAAAATCAATTTTCTGTTTGTCTGTTACTCTTCCCAACCTCAATTCTCTCTCATCGTGCATACAATCGAAGTGTTGCTTCCGTCTAGCTTGGGTGGCACGCAAGTCTTCATTGAAAGTCCGACTATCTCTATTGCAAGACATATCCAATAGCCAGACTTTCGTAATGCCTTCAGAAACCATACATATCGACCCGGACGCCATCATCGCCAACCATCTCTTTTTCCTCAGGATGACGGGCTATTTCGTACGTTTTTGATCTTGAAATGGAAATTCGTCTACTCGGGTTCCGCTTATCTCTTGTCTCTTCAGGAATCCCGACCAAACTTGTTAGGCTCAAGGGCTCCTCGCAATTCTCATGTGCCGCTCAGATCCAAAGAACAGACTAAAAAGAAAGATGTTTTCTACTTCCCGTCCTTGAACCGCTCTCTGGATGTGGATGTGGATGAAAAAGAATGTGGCAAGAAAAACTCTGTAGACTGCCACTCTCCTGCTACGAACCAGACCCCAGAACTCATGGCGCCTCTTATTACTGAAGTCGAATCCAGCAGCAAAGACGCCAAACGCGAAGAAACCAATTCATTGGACTTTAAAAACTCTGCTGACGTCTCCAACAACGCTAAGGCCCTGAAATCTCGCTCGTTGACACATGATAGAGACATATGCGGTGAGGCAATGGAGATCGAGGTACCGAGGGCGAAAAAAANTCAAACTCACTGCAAGCGCCGAAATTGAGGAGACCCCGATGTCTCGTCTTACTAATGTCAGCGATAGTGAAGGCAACTTTCCTAAGACTCCATCTGGAGCTTCTAAAAGTATTCTATCGAGTGATCAATTAATCAAGGAGGAAATGAAGGCGAGAGCGATTGGCATGAAAGAGCTTGTTTTAAAGAAATTGGCAAGTCACGCATTGATCAATTTTCAATGGTTCTCACAGAAATCGTATTTAAGAGATGGAGGAAAGGACGATCGCCTTCAATGCAGGTAAGTAATCTCACATAGCTCTGTAAGGTAATCTTGTTCTAGTGACGTATACCATATTCGATGAGCAGTCCTCTGAGCCAGGGCGTTTCATGTGCTCATACGAAGGATGCACTCAGAGTTCAGCAAATACCGCCATTCTTGCGCGCCACGTCCATACACACTACCCAGATGCCTATTTCTGCCCTTGTTGCAACACGACATTCAGCCGTGTCGACGCTTTCGACCGACACTTCCGCATGCTGCAGAGCAAGAACGACTTGGTTCATACTGCCGGGGCCCTGCGCTTCGAGGTGGGACGCGAAAGAACACGCTTCAACCTGTACTTTCTTGGCGTCATGGACGACTTTCCGATGCCAGAGGACCACTTCAAAATGATCGCTGGACGACGCCGTGGCAATAAACTCGACTAAAAAGGCATCTCTCGTTTTTTCTGCTCTTAAAAGAATGTCAACCAAAGGACTGTGCTCAACGTGTTTTTTCTGAATCGTCCAGCTGCAATTGTGTTTAGTCGTCGAAGTCGATGCTCGTTAGTTGTTTCTTGTTCGCAGTATTTGCGACCACCCGTAGAGTAAAACGAATATTAAATTGTACTTGTATTCGCAAACCTTTAGCGCGTCGCGATCTCCCGGGCCGCCCCGGGAATTAATCACGGTTCTATTATTATTTTTTTACAGAGTTCAAAAATGCAAGTGAAATGAGATTAGAAGCGAGGGTCATCTAAACCGTAAGCTCTAAAGCCCTTGGTCCTTCTTTCTCCTGGGCCCTTACTTGTATACTAGAAAGGACGGTGCAACTCAGCGAGTCAATGAAACATACTCAAGACTCTTGCGCGCTGGTGCCACTAGCTATTGCTTTATAATCGGCATTAGTACACGGTGTAGGCCATGTGGCTCGCTGGTGCGAGTATGAACTATTAATATTAGGATGGTATATCGTGCATCTATTCAGGTTTCTTTGACCTTGATGGTACCCGATTAATAATATTAATATTAATATTGTATTATGAAGTTGAGGCTGGCACAGTCCTCTCGTACTAGTGCCAGCCCAGTCGCGTTCCGAATACTCAGTATATAAACAGTCAGCCCGTCACAGGTCTCTCTTCATCTCCTACTATTTACTAACCGCTTCAACGAACAGGTCCTCCTATCCTAACTTGTGCTATTCTGTTATTCTGCTATCCTGTTTATCTGTTCTTGTTCCATTGTATTCGACGTGCACCCGCCTGAATACAGTCGAGCATCGAGCATCACCTGCCTACGCCTTTCTCTAGTCCAGAGTCGACACTTAAGGACCTTCATTCGAACGAACACGACATGCAGTCATCGCACTCTATAGCGGACCTGTCCTCGTCCGCTTCAGAAGAGCTCAGCGACAGCTGCCCATCGCTGTTGACATCGGGTTCGACGTCCTCGGATAGCCTCCCGGAGACCGATAGCGATACACCACCGCAATCTCACTCAATCAGCCCACTCAGTATCGGCCCAGCCGCCTTGGATTTCGAGCACATCGCTCAGCTACGCACGTTTAAAGAGGAGATAGAGACCGGAACGGACATGAGCACGCCTCGGCCGAAGCTCGCCGACGACAAGACGTACTTTTTGAAGCTTGCTGAAGACATGGACACAGGCTACGAGGCGGAGGGAGAAGCCAAGCAGGGGGCGCGGACAAAGGTGGCTGGTGATCTGGGGACGCATACAAGTCCAGTGCAGTTGCCGTGTCAGCCACATGCTCCACGCCGTCGCGGAGAACACAAGCACTCTGTACTTGAGGTAGTCCCAGAGGATTCCCCTATCATCCTCTCTGCATCTCCGCCAGAATCAGTGGCTACCGTCGGGTCGCTCGCGCGCTCACGCCGGCCGACGCGCATAGACCTTCCTGCGGCGCGCACCTTCACGCAGCGGGGACGCGTGACAAAGCAACCCACGAACGTCGGCCTAGGTCTCGGGTTGTCAACGTGGAGCAGCCAAAACAACCCGCTGTGCTCACCTGACGATTTGCGTCCACCTCCGGCATCGTTCAAACCCCCGGCGACGCCCCGTCTCAAGCCGCGTGTTGTGGACAATAAGGCTGCACTTCGGCCGTACCCCTCTCTTATGGCGAGGACGCCCTCGCCTATTGATCCACTCCCATCCTCTGTCCTTTCTCTGGCCAATTACGCTAAAACGAGAGAGTATCTGCGTCGTCCTGAAGCAGCCGCGAAACCGTTTCACACAGTTAGCTCGTTCACTGGCTTTGGCTTACGTACCGACTCTGCATTGAGGACTGGGGAATCTCCCAAGGCTTCCGTCGACTCTGGAACTGATAAGGCTCACCTCTACGCGGCTGGCTCAGACCCGGAAATGCTCAGATCTGGAGCGTCTGGAGACTGCGGTTCCGCTAGAGGAGGCAAGGACACTTTCAATCCGTATTTTGCTATGTAATATTGAAGTCATGTAGCTTTCCTATATCCTGTATTCTTCACCACTGTTGTCAAGCAAGCACATACGCAGAAATTAAGGTCGTGAAAATCATCATTGCATGGACGACGTCCATGCAAATCCTTGATGATCAAACGGCAGCTGCACGTGGCAAATATTGCCATTTATGAGTCGTGGGAACATGTCATGGTAGTTTGCCTAGTGTATTGCTATGTTTTGGTTTTAGGTCGCGTCGAGCTCGTCTGTCTCTCTCTTGCCCCCATTCGTCCCTCCTCCAAGACCACCACTTTNCGCGCTCATTAGTACGATGGTTCGCGAAATTATCAATGTTCAGGTCGGCCAGGTCAGTACGCGCATTGTGCGCGTCGTGCACGCGCGATACGTGAGCTACAGTAACACAACTAACTTTCTTGGGCAGGCGGGCAACCAAGTCGGCGAGGCCTTCTGGAGAATGCTTCTCGCAGAGCACGGACTGAATTTGGAAGGAGTGCGTGCATATTTACGCGTGCAGGAGACATAATCTGTTGACTGAAAAGTCGTCTTGTAGAATTACGAGGGCACTGACCCGCAACAGCTGGAGCGGGTGCGTCGTCCTCTTGGCAGGTTTCAACAAGATTGCTGACCATTCCTTTTCATATGCGTCCAGTTGAATGTCTACTTTACCGAAGCAGGCTCAGTGGGTGAGTCCACCAAGTATGTCCCACGGAGCGTTCAGGTCGACCTGGAGCCGTCGGTGTGCAATCGTGTTCGTGTTCGTGTCTTACTTCCCTCAAATACTCCCTAACAGGTCGAGAATTTTTCTAGATCCGCAGCGGAACGCTAGGAAAACTTTTCCGCCCGGATACGTTCATCAACGGAGATTCGGGTGCGGGAAATAATTGGGCAAAGGGCTGTGAGTCAGATGCTCTACACATTTTAGCCTTTTTTTTTTTTTGACGCATATTCGCCGTAGATTACACAGAAGGTTAGTCTTTCGATTGTCTTCAAGAGGTCCCGTACTTCAAACTTAAGCTTATGCAGGTGCCGAACTCGTGGATACCGTACTGGTACGCTCATCTTAGAATGTGTATGCCACTCGTTTGTATTGATGTCTCACTTTCTCAGGATGTTATCCGAAGGCAAGGAGAGGCCTGCGAAGCACTCCAAGGGTTTCAGATTACTCACTCTCTGGGAGGTGGAACCGGCTCGGGACTCGGAACTCTTCTACTATCGAAAATTCGGGAGGTGCGCTTTTTCTGCTGTCATATTTTGATTTTATAGATTTACGAAGCCTCGGCTTAGGAGTTTCCCGATCGCATGCTTTCCACATTTTCAGTCCTCCCCTCCCCGAAAGTAGGCTCTCAATCTTATAAAAGATGTCGTCTGCAGACACGAATTGATGTCTGTAGGTTTCTGAGACTGTTGTTGAGCCTTACAATGCCATGTTATCTCTTCACCAGCTCGTGGATAACAGTGACATGACAATCTGTCTTGACAATGAGGCACTGTGAGCAATGCTTAAAACAGGCAATGACGATGCGTATCTGACTATTGCGATAGCTACGAGATTAACATGCGTATACTGAAAACTAAGACTCCCGACTTTGAGTCACTTAACACGGCAAGAAAGGATTCTCAAGATATTGCAGTCCTTATTTATCAACTAATGCATCTGAATAGCTCATCGCGCAAGTTATGTGCGGCGTCAGCACTAGTCTGCGTTTCCCTGGTCAACTCAATGGGTGCGAAATATGGATAACGCTGTTGCATGATCCTGTTTTATTAACCCTTATTTTCTGTTTTACAGTGATCTGAGGAAGCTCGCCATGAATCTTGTTCCCTTCCCCCGAGTTAGTTGTCTCATACTTGTTTGACATCAATTGCCCTTATGATGAATTTGTTAGCTCCATTTCCTTATGCCGAGCTATGCACCTTTCTTCGACCCGAAGACTAGAACTTTCCAAGGAGGTTCCACTTCTGAATTGACACAGATGTATGGATCTCTTAGAATGCCTTTTTTNGTTTCGTATACTTACCCTTATATTTCTTTTTCTTTCAGGCTATTTGATCGTAAGAATCTTTTGGTCGCTTGCGATCCTCGCTTCGGGTTAGTTTTTGTTACACTGTGATTTACACATGGGTCTGACGAATAGATTCCAAGACGATACCTGACTGCTGGCACAATTTTCCGTGGCCAGATTTCATCAAAAGAGGTATGTCTGCAAACCGAGCAGAAATGTAACCGGTTCTAATCCGGCATGCTTTGATTAGGCTGAGGTGTGTCAATTCCACTCTGAGGTTCTTGCAATATCTAAAGGCTCCCTACCCTAAGGCCGCTGTCGGCCAGATACAGACCAAGAACTCCAGCATGTTTGTCGAGTAAGTATCTTCTCTTCTCCGAGGCGCCTTGTGCTCACCTGTTGTTCGTTAGCTGGATCCCGGACAACGTCTCTATGGCGTTGTGCTCTGTTCCTCCCGTTGGGCAGAAGAAGGTTTGTCTTCATAGTTTTGCCTCAATACATGCCGGAGGTGGAATGTTTATTGTTTTCTTCTGCGCTTGGCACAGTCGGCAACGTGCCTTGCAAACTCGACGGCCATACAAGAGCTTTTCAAGCGCACACACTCGCAATTCTCATCTATGTTTAAGCGCGGCGCGTTCTTGCATTGGTACACTGGCGAGGGTATGGATGAGATGGAGTTTACAGAGGCTGCGAGCAACACTCAGGATCTGATGTATGTTTCGCGTCTTCCTATTTTATATTCTATTCTTTGCTTTGTTTACTAACAAGTTTCGTCTCTGTTTGTTCGCAGCGCGGAGTACCAGCAGGTTCGTCGTTATCTCTTTGTTCAAATCCTGTCATTTACTGACACGATTTTGTCCTGTAGTATCAAGAGGCGACTGGCGAGGATAACGGCTACGAAGAGGAGTATGAAGAAGAATTTACTGCTGACGCTGCATCCGAGGTGCTCTCTCAATGACGGCAGCCCACTTCGCTACTTTCTCCCACTCTCTACTCTTAGTCGTGCTTTCCGTCTCGAGTTCTTATACACCTAGTATATTTCTACTCCCATTTAGTATTTATTGATTTGAATAATCCGGCGTGGTCTCTGGTTGCTTACCTTACATACTCTTGGAGATCCATGTCGACTCGTGTACGAATTTAGGGGAGCAGAAACTACATAACGGAAATTTAATGATTTCAGCCAGTATCCTAGTATGTAGTTTTTTTTTTATTTGAACTGCCACGCTCGCGTCATTAAGAAACTAAGTTGTGGACTGCCGCCACTACGGGCTGCGAGCACTTCAACGAACAATGGCTCCGTCGAGCAAGGCTAAGGCTGCTGGTGTCTCAGCTAGTTCTTTCCTCGACCTAAAGGCCGAGCTCGCGAAGCAGGAGTCTGACTTTTTAAGGAAGAAAGGCGCACAGGCTGCCGGAGGACTGCGCGGGGACAAGGTGAACAAGCTTCACCACTTTAAATACGGGGGACTTTACTGATGATATTATGTGTTTTATCGACTAAATTATTAGAAGGGGACGGTATGGGCGCGTGCAAATAAGGGCGTGGCGGCGCGTAATGCGCGCGACATCGAGGCGGCTAGGGCGGGGAGACAAACGGCGGAATCTGCGCGGGCGGCGCTGGAGCGTAAGGCGGCGATTTATGATAAGCTGCGTCGTGGGAGGACGGGCGGGTTGTCTGAGGCGCAGCAGGATGCTTTGCTCGTCGATGTGAGTGGGCCCTGTCATTGTTCTTTAGTTCATTGGATGGTTGATTGTGGAGGGGGGGTTCCATCTGTTGGGATTGCGCTGGTTCAGTTCGACTCGAAGCCGGTGTCCGACCACTTCAGCAGCGATAGCGAGGATGTAGATGAGTCGTTGACGGTGCCGAAACCTTTAGACGAGGTGCGCTGCTTCTATTGAGTTTGGTCTCCAAGGTTCTGACTGCTCACTCATAATGGAACCTAGGACGACCCATTGGTGGAATACGAAGATGAATTCGGACGGATGAGGACGGTGAGGAGAAGCGAAGTCCCGCGGGATTTAGTGCGCAATGCCGAAGCAGAGGAGGCTGTCGACGACGAGTGAGTTACCTCTTCAAGTGATTCGTTCGAGGTGTTCTGACGATAAGCCCCTCGTAGTCCTTTCGTAGTCAGTGCGTATATATTCCTTCTAAATTTCTACTCCTACGCTAATATCTGCTGCAGTCAACCCCGTTAACCACTTCCCCGTATACGAACCATCTGCGGAGCGCGTTGCGGCGATCCAGGAGGCTGCGTCGGAGGCCGCAAACCCACTCGCGGCGCACTACGACGCCGCGCGCGAAGTACGTGCGAAGGGCGCGGGGTTCTACGCGTTCTCGGCAGACGAAAATGCACGCGCGAAGGAGATGGAGGCGTTGCGCGCTGCGCGGGAGGAGACGACGCAAGCGCGGCGAGAGGCTGGCGCGGTGGACATCAAGCCTGGGGATATTGAGGGGATGGTTGAGGAGGAGGGGAAGGAGGACGCTGGAGGGAAGGGAAAGGGAAAGGAGAATGTGCTGGCGGCGCGGAGTCAGGCGATGGAGAAGAGGAAGAGGGAGCTCGAGGAGCGGAGGAAGCTTGTTGACGCTAAGAGGCGGAAGGTGAAAGGAGCTGGAGATGAGGAACAGGGAGGCGCTGCTGACGCGAAAAGTGGGACCGCTGTAACTGCAGCTGCGACAGATCCTTTTGCTGCCTTGGAATCAATGGCTCAAAGCAAACCTCAAACGGATGAGGGGAAGGGAAAGTCGCGTTGGGATCAGACACAGAAAGCAAAGACAGATTCCTCAGTCAATAATCCTGCGGACGCGTTTCTGGCACAACTTGAAAAGGACTTGATTGGGAAAGGAGGAATATGAATCTCTTGTGAATCGTATGTCTTGCCCATTTGAATATAATCATACAAAGCATCGCTGACCCATTCGTTTCAATTTCAGGATCCAAAGCACATACATCTTGCTAACCCCCCCGAGACTGGACATATAATGGCAACCTCCTCACCACCCTTCAATGCCACCGTCTCCGGTTCCTGAATCATTTCTGCGTGCACGCTCTATTCTGCGAGAGAGCCGCATCGAGCTTTGTACTGGGGTGCCGCGCGATGAAGAGCGGGCCGAGGGAAGAGAGTCGAAAATCCGGTGCGTTATCGGACGTGCTCAAGATGGTGGGTAGTGTGATATGATGGTTTCTGAGGATATGCCGGTCGCCGTCTGTGCTGCAGCGAAGTAGAGCACAGTGATACCGTGGTCTCTCGCTTGGATGCAGGCATAGGCATTGATTGAGTGAGAGTGGATGCTAATATTGGCTCAGAGAAGAATTGTTTGAGTGCCTTAGAATCAAAGTCTGTTTGTAGTCCTTGAATGTGAACAAGATTAGTCTTGCGCCTACTTTAAAGAATATTAATGAGCGTAGAGACAATGAGCACCAGCGATCCGCGGCCTGAGTTTCAAGTTGTCGCTAGAAAGAGCGCGACTGTCTCGAAAGATGTTTGGACTGCGATGAACCACTCAATGATACAAATTTCGACACTGCTTAATGCCATCATTGATATTAATACTATTAGTGCTTTGGGAATGTCTAGCTGTGGAGGACGCCGCGTCTTACTGACAGGCTATAGCTTGCGTACTGGGCGAGGCATACGTCTTGGGGTGCAAGGTCCATAACTTTGCGCTTGTCAATCTTTCTGGTTCAAACCATGTCTTCTCTTATCGCGCAAGACATTCTCGCTCAACTCTGCAACCACCCGCGCAGCGCTGCTGCAGCATCACTCGGCGCTCTACTGGTGCCTTTGGCAGTACGCAACTATCGGCAGTACAAGTCGCTCGGGCGTAACGGGTTCCCTAGCATTTTCGGATGGGTTCTCGCGACACTCGTGAAGCCCATCGGACGCGAGACGACGAGCACGCGCGAATACGCGCGCGATGCGAACAAGGACAAGTGGCTGACTGCGGGAGATGGGCCACGCGAAATTCCAGGAAGGGGGAGGCCAGAGGCCGAGAGTAGGATGGCATTTCTTGCCGCATCGCCAGGTGGAACAGTTCTCCGGCGAGAAGGCACAGAAGGTCAGCGTTTTATGTTTTGTGACTCGATACTCTGGATTTTTTTTTTCAATAATGTATTTTGAACCCTCATATTAGATGCTTGGCGCTGAGTTTCGCGCGATCGCGACTGCGAACGCTGACATTGTGGAAGTGCAGGTGTCGCCTCACGAACGTCTCGGCGATGCGCTAATGATCCATAAGTCTATTGCCAGCCCGCACGCAGTCGCAGTCGCGGCGTTGCGCGAGATCGCGCATTACCACAAGCTGAAGGACTTTTCATTGCACGTCGTGCTTTCTCCACAGGACTGCAAGCTTGGTGCGTAATCTAATATTGTTATTTTCTCTTTGCCTGTATGTGATGCAACGTCGCTAACGGTTTTATCTTTCTTTATTTGACAGTTATTGAACAGGGCTGGGGCGTGCGACACCCGATAAGCGGACGCACCTTCTTGCCGAAGGAGTACCTCATGATCTACGTGCCGCAGACGGAAGACGATGTACGTGTGGTAGGCTTAATCATACGAGCGTCCGTTTCGTACATGACGGGCAGCAAGCACGTCCATTAAGCATGCTTGCTGCTATCGAATGATACTTCTGTGCGCTCATACTTGTTCATACGGGAAAAGATACTATATTATCCGTATAGTTTTCGTTATTTTTCAACGCTTTGTGCTCATTTGTATAATCATCCCTTTTTTTTTNGTCTGATGTGTGGGATTTGCGGGCACCAATCACTTTCATACAGTGCAACAAAGAACGATGGTTCGGACATGCTAATTAGCTCCGAAGGTATTGAGAGTTGAAACACACCTTGAACTTTGGAAGCACACTGGCACACGATATGGCACTGCGGCTGAAACAGACCCATAGAAATCTAAAACCTGCCAATATCATTCGTTAAAGGCGAGGTTGAAGTGACGAACGAATCTCATCCTGTTTTCTTTTTTCTCTACCTAACGCCCGTATCAATTGGGTTTTGTCAGTAGTAACCGATCGTTTTATTCTGTATTCTGATGCTTACGATATCTGGTCTGGGCTTCTCTATTGATTTGATCTTTTGAATCAGGTGCCAGGACCCTCCTGGTCGAGCGGAAGGGAGGTTAACAAAAGCCGGACTTACTTTGCGATGTATCTAAATTTCCCGGCCTTGGATATTCAGGAGATGTCATAATTGTATATGCATATTTTGGCTTTTCACTGCTCAAGGTGGTACTGTGATGATTCCAGTGTACGGAGTCGTAGCTTCCTGAGGCTTTTCCTGAATGCGCGTCGCCTCTAAATACTTGTCTTCTAAGTCCCGCATTCAACCCTCATGGTACGAAGTTCTCTCATAGACGAGTCATTTAAGTACTTTTGTGACATCGATTTAATTTTGTGCCGGCTCTATACGTGTTCTTAACATATTGAAGTAGCTCTGGCGGGAATCAATACATTACCCTGTGCGTGTGCAGAGATATAATTAGTTTATAGGGGCCATGGCTGTACTGTCTGCAGTGTGAGCTGTACACGTTCGTGTATCTTCAGGAGATGTCCTCAGGAGAGATTCAGCGCTTATGACAAGGCACACTCAGACCTCAGATCACAAAAAGCTAAATTTCGCGTGCGGCCAGACTTCTGGCGCCTCTTGCAACTAGAATCAACACCGACGGGGCATAGGAGCGGATGCAGGTCGATATTGAAAGGTCCGCTGAATCTTGTAGCATTTTCAATGTTCGCATGATAATGGCTAGCACTCGGGTCGAGCGCATTTCATAATGTACTTATAGAGACATCATGCGAGTGTCGGAGATTTCTACTTGTGGCCATTAACTTCCGTTCTTTGCAAGTTGGAATGAAATAATACCTTTTTTTTCTTTCAATCTCGTGGATGGTCTGAACGAAACGACCTAAGTCCGACTAAGGCCATTTGTTATTTGCTTATCGCGGGGCATGGACTACACATGTTGCTTTCATTCTGCCATATGAAACTGTGCAACGTTTTGTATATAGTTAACTTGCTCTACTATCCTCCTTTTGTTTCGCTTTAGTACGACGTTTCTTTTCTTGTCCAAGTACGCATTAAATATCAGTAGCCATACTTCTGATCAGTTCAGCCTTTAAAATTTTTAGGTATGATAGTAAAATTCAAATATCTAAAAANGTACTTATCTATGTCGAAGTTCGGAACGAATCCTCCGAGGCTCCCCCTTCAATATCCGGACGGGCTACAATGCTGCTGGTCCTCTTCCCACTCCAAAAGTCGTGTTGATTTCCAGGAAATGGAAGCATCTAACAACATGTAGAGCGCCGTGAATGTACCCACTTTCACAATCTCTCACCCCCCCCCYTCCGAATTCTCTCCGTGAAATTAGGAATTTGAGCTCTCCAAGTTACTGGAACTTGGGGGCATGTGATCAGGAAGTCCCAAAATCGAGAACCGAGAGGCGGCAGGAAGGAGGTCAAGAGTTTTTCAAAGTGAAAAGGTATGAGACACGAAGCCAACATGAAAGTTATGAGTCGTGGACTTCCCGACTTCGTGTCTTCATTCCCGAGGAGGGGTGCGTTCGGAGATGGAGATTCTCGGCTTGAGAATACTTAATGACCAGTTATGACCAGTATGTCTTGGCAGGTGGCCAAGAAAGACGTTGCAACGTCATTCTGCATAACAGTCCGAGTCGGAGGCAACAAGCGCAGAAGGGGGAACTTACGGCGCTCTTAGGATTCGCCAAAGTCACTGCCACTTAAGTAAAACACAGTGAGACTTAAAGCACAACATCGTGTTTACCTTCTGAACACTAGGCATATCAGGGAAATACGCAGGCTCAATATATCCAGATCACGACAGATTAAGTTAAGCTTGCATGAAACGTATGCACGTTCAGAGCACGAGTCGGGTGCGAGTGTAGTAGTTGTAGCACTCTATACTGTGGCTTGCGGCCGCCGTCAGGCTGTAACTTGCAGGTTGTAGGCATGGAGGTCATAGCTGTAGTCGTTGTACTGTGCATGGCCGCTTGATCGGTCTGCATTCCGGGCCGTGTTGGTGTTAACACGGGCGGCGTAGGGAAAAGCGCAAAAACAGACACAAGATAGGAGGCGTAGAACAGGCACAAGGCCAGTAGGATGTAGGAGACCTTTAGGAACTGCGTGTAGATGACGAGCCAGGGAACGCTATGTATTAGTGCGCTGTGCGATCTTCAAAAAAATCTTCGAAAGCGATGAATGTCTCGCTTATAAGCTAGGCAGCGATTGTCAGGAGCAAAGCACAGGCAAAACTGCGGATAGTCTCACTGACTAAATTATACGCTGCGGAGTCTGGGGCGAGGCGAGCACAGGTTTGAACATGTCGTGCGTGAGAGGATAGACCGACGATCTGTTTACGCACAAAATAGAGAGTACATGGTGCGTGAGGGGATGCAACCCTTTTTTTGTGCGTTGCAATAAACAGACAAAAGCGATCAAGCAAAACAAGAATCAGAGACGTGGCCCGGAGACATCAACGAGAACAGTTGAACTTGACTGTAACTCGAAGCCACAACAGCCTTCAGCTGTTGCAGTCACGCAGTAGATGATCCTGAGGTTGTCGCCCGAAGACGACCTAAGACTACATCTATCTTTTTCTCGCGGCATGCTGTATCTGTTGATGAGTGTCGAGACGCGTATTGGTACTAGGATGAGGAGGTAAAGACAAGAGTGGTCGTTGGGCCGTGAGACGCCAAGCTAAATTATATAAGCTATATATATATATGATTTCCCAACCCTGGCTGGTGCGTTGTTGTTATATAACCTAAACGCCCGCCAAATCGTGCTCCCTCCCTGCACGACGATGACTTCTCTTACCGATGGTCTGTTCCATCTTCTCACTTTTTACTTCTTGGCAACTATAAACTGAAATGGGCGTCTATGTGCTTTACAGGACCCGGCGAAAAGCACCCACTACACCACCTTTCTCCAGGACCACTGCAGTCGTCTGACTCTGTAACTGCTGTTGTGCAATCCCACTCTGCAACGAATGCCACCAATAGCTCTGTCTTTCCCAAACCTTGGGACAAAAATTCTAAGGGATCTTTGAAAAGGACCTTCCGATATATTATGAAACGAAATCTGACAAGTGAAAGGCCTGTCGGCGAGGCGCCTGGTTTTTGGCAAGGGTTGAAAGCTATTCTCTTTGGAAGTTGTGCGTATGGCTCTTTACTCTTCTGAACGATATCCTGAACATCGATGAACTTTCAGGGCTGAACGTTCTTTTGATTTGTATCCCGATATCAGTACGTTGTCTTTAAAAACTGCGATGATATCTCGTCCTGATGATGTATATGTTGCTTTGTTGTAGTGGGCATTCCATTGGTCCGGCAGCGTTGGCGACGTATTAGTCTTCGTCTGTGAGAACGCTTTATCTCCCTTTCGTTTCGCCACTTAACGCCACATTTAGTTTCCTTCCTCGCAATTATTCCCCTCGCGAAGGTATGCTTCGAACTATATCTAATTGAAACACTGTTAATAATTTTCTCGCGTTGAAGCTCCTGGCGCTTGCAACAGACGAATTGTCGATGCGAGTAGGACAGACGTTGGCTGGTCTTCTGAATGCAACCCTAGTAGGTTTCATATTTGTGAGATGCCTCTTACTTCTCTCACACTTTCGCTATTTCCGCTTAGGGCAATGCGTAAGTGTTGATTTCCGGAAATCTATGATATGAGGCTGACCGTTCATCGCCGATACTTCCCTTCCGCATGTCTCGGATATTTTAGTGTTGAACTCATAGTAGCCGTGAGTATCATAACCCCTCGTTCTGTCTCCGGTCCAAAGCTAGACTCGCCTCTGATAAGGGACCCCTGCTGATCATGTTGTTTTGTGGCGCTTGATTTAGATTATTGCTATTATTAAATGCGAGCTTCAGGTCGTCCAGTCTTCGCGTAAGTCGCAATTTAATTATCATCACTGTTCAACGGCGACTTGACATCACTGACGCATCATGTGTTGCTGACTTTTAATCTTGATATAGTTATTGGCTCGATTCTCAGCAATCTATGTAAGTTCATACACAGCCTTTCTCTTCTGATCAGAACTAACTGTTTTCGTCGCCCTTTCTATCCTTTCAACCTACTATATTAGTGCTCGTCCTCGGAATGTGTTTCTTCGCTGGTGGGACGCGCTTCCAGGAGCAAGGGTTCGGTGCTAGTGCGTGGTTTTCCTCGGTCTATGGTTTTGAAGCGCAGCAATTACTCACTGATACTTCCTTTTTTTNCTTTTACTAACTCCGCTATTTACACTGCGTTTTTTTTTNGATCTTTGGTTTTTCGGCGCCTGTGTCGATCCGTTGTATGATCTGTTGCGGTGCTGGGCGTCTAATGCACACTGTTTCGTGGAATAGGCGCGAGTCAGATTAATTCTTCGCTATTGACACTCAGTGTTATTGCGGTGCTTTTGCCTGGTATGTAGTGCAAGTTTTTTCAATTGGCCTTCTATTTTATCGTAACCCGGTCTCGAACAGCTGCGTTCCATTTCGCGCTACAACCTATCGATGGCAATGACCCCCTTACGGATGGTCAAGAAAGCGAAGACATCAAGATGCTTAGTCACGGCGTAGCTATCATTCTTCTCTTCAGTGCGTTTACCATCCAATACATTTTTTCCGGAAAAGAAAAGGAATATTCTAACAAGTATCGCAATAGTCTACGGATCGTATCTAGTCTTCCAGCTGTGGTCGCACGCGAATCTGTACGACGATAATAGCGAATCGAACTTCAAGTCGACGCGCTATGCACCAGGCGATGAAGCATCTGCCTTCAACCGTTTAAAGAAGAAGCTACACCGCCGGACTACAGGCGCGAACGCTGAGAGCGGCGAGGATGTGCAAGCTAACGGAGATGCTGTGAATGGAGATCCGGCGCATGCACCGGCGGATGGGGCGGAGGCAGAAGCTGCGAAAGTAGAGGAGGAGGAGGAGGAGAAACCGTCTATGAGTCTCACAATGTGTATCGGTCTGCTGATTGTAGTCACTGTGGTGCGTATTTCGATCCTAGCGTGTTTGTTTGCACGCGAGTTGACACTTTCTTTTCCAGTTCGTTGCCATTACTGCAGAGTTCCTTGTGGACAGCATCGACGGAGTGACATCCAGCGGGCCTCTAAAGAAGGAGTGGGTCGGCCTCATTTTGCTCCCTATTGTAGGAAACGCGGCAGAGCACGTCACCGCCGTCACTGTCTCCGTGAAAGACAAACTCTCGCTCAGTATCGGTGTTGCCGTTGGATCGAGCATTGTGAGTAATTTTTTAGAATATTAATTTGACTGCCTCTGATCATTGTACCCGGCTTTACAGCAAATTGCGCTTTTCGTCATCCCGTGAGCACATCGTTTTAGCTTCTTACCTGGGGTATCTTGGCTAATCTGCTGTGTGCGATAGTCTTATGATCATTATTGCGTGGGGCCTTGGAAAGCCGCTTCTGCTCCTTTTCGACCCCTTCGAGTCTGTCGTAAGTGCATCTCGTGGAACTCATTCGAGGGATATAGCACTAACGGGCGTGTAATCAAATTAGACAATGTTCCTTGCAGTACTCACGGTGAATTACGTTGTCGCAGATGGCAAGGTGCGTCATTCATCCCGCAGATCTCAAGGAATTCACGTCTGATGCATGACGCCGTCTTACTTATTTCTAACCAGTCGAATTGGTTGGAAGGCATGATTCTAATGTGTGAGTTGACGCGTAGCTTAACCTTTCCCTTGGAGCGAGCCTTGCATATTGATTGCATTTAATACAGGCCTGTACGTCATCATCGGCGTGTCATTCTGGTTTTATCCTGGAAGGTGCATTTCGTTTCTTGGCGCCCCGCGCTTCTGCAAATCTTATCAAGATCTCGTGCTGACGTACTGTTTGTTGTTGTCTTGAACAGTGATATTGGAGAAGTGCTAGCTCAATGCACATGAAACCCCTCACTTTTCTTTTTATATATGTAAGATATCTCCGCGCGCTCCTGTATTTGGTCGAAACCATATTACCGTCTCCATTTGCTCCATTCGTTTGTTACCATTCCTTGATTATTATTCCCTCCCGAATTTTATACATGACATATCTATAACCTCCTGCTCCTCTCATACTCCACTTTTTNCATTGTCTTCAGTCCTCTCAGAAGCAAGGACTTTATCGACTGTTATTTCACGCTCCTTGCCTTCCGTTTTATAGTTTCTTCGCATTGCATTGAATACCCTTACGTTTACTATAATACCCTGACATGCAACTGTATCATTACGTACATGGTCATCGTTTCTGCTAATGAATCTGCAAGGCAGACTCGACGGTCTTGTTTTGTAACCTTCGGATGCCTGGGCTTCCGTCTCTTCACGTACGTAAGTACTTAAAATGCTCAAGTGTTCGTTAGTAAATAGTTCGAAGGAGAATAGTACTTAGCTTGGACAGATTTTTTGCTGTACATATTTATACAATGTACTATCGTCTTCTGAGAAGACTGTAAAACGACAATTTGGTCGTAGTTCTCTGGTCTGGCCGAGTCCGGTGATTGATATCGAATATCGATCAGATCATCAGGAAGTAAAAACTGAAATATTTTATTCACGGGGAATTCACGGGGAATATATGACACAAGTAGCGTGCATGTGCCGTTATTTGCAAGCTAACTACAATTTCGCCTTGGCCATACTCGGAGCCGCTAGAGTCGCGCCCCCAGCAGTCAGGACGGTGGCACCACGCTCCTTCACCTTTGAAGCTGCGGATGAAAAAAAAAAATGGAGTGTGAAGGTCAGCTCTTCTTCAGAAGGTGATGGAATGAAAAACTTACTGAAGAGTACTTTCCCACCTTCTTTCCACATCTCCGTGACAAGGGTCTCGCCAGGGTATACGACGCCGGCGAATCTTTTTAAAAGAAAATGGGGACACGTGTGAGGATATGAGTAAGATTTGTGAAGGGAAAATAGGTAGGACGCACCGAACTTTGATGTCATCAAAGGCACCGAAGGTCTTCAAGACATGCTTCCCCGAAATTCCCATCGAGCAGAGGCCTGCAGAAAGATAAAAGTACCATATTAATGCGCAGCAGTTAGCTGCGGTACGGATAACATACCATGAAGAATGGGCTTGTTGAATCCGCCGACGGCGGCGAACTCGGGAAGGATCTATCGGTATTAAAATGTAAACAGAATAAAAGACTGAAACAATAATATGCAGCAATACACACGTGTAAAGGATTCCAGTCGCCACTCAGCCGATACAGCGCCGCTTGCGTGGGCAGGGTCTTCTCTTCTACGACTGCGTCGGGCTGGCGTTTCGGTGGCATGTTCGCAGCTGTAGCAGGCCCGCGGTCTTTGGATAATTGTTAGAATAAAACCTTGGTCAACACAAAAATTCTCTAAATCTACAATCACAGAAAATTGTACCTGAGGCGGCTCGCTTCCCGCCAAAGCCGCCACTGCCCCGGATGAATATAGTTGACTGGTTCTCGAACACGACCTTACCAGTGGCCTGGTCGATCGTCTCGACTACCGAAGTCAATGCCGCAGCCTTGCCCTTGTCTAGTGCTTCGACTAATCTGTGAGCGCGTCGCAGTTCAGTGAGTGAGCCGTAATATAATGGATTTACCATACGACTGAATAAGGTCCTTACCTAGGCTTGTTTATCATTGTCCCGCTAGTAGGGATCGGACCCTTAATTGCCAGATACTGCTCACCGTGAAGGAGCTTGGCCTGAGAACAGAAAAAAANTCGTCAGACAGGGTCACCAGTACCAGTACCTATCAGTCCATATAGCTGCGTCCACAGCATCGATCAGAGTACAGCCCACTTACAGGATTGAAATTTGGAAGCCAGTCAAGGGATATGCCTGCACTTGCTTCGAACTGAGGAACGACGCCGAAAGTAGGCAGTGCTGCAAAGCTATCATGGTTCTCGTATGTCCATTGTAGCTCCGTCTCGGTTGCGCCGATACCAAGATTGTAGAGAATGACGTCGCGTTCTGTATACGAGAACTCCGACGATTCAGGTATCTCCTTCTTCGCAGCCGCGACAAGCTCCGAGTCCTCTGGGTCAGCATACGGACTGTCTTCTGCGTCCTCGCCATCGTTGGAGAAGTTGTCGATGATCTAAAGAACCATTGATCAGAACAAACACTAGCTGATATACCCTGATGGAATATAATTGAGTTCCCACCTGCTCTATTGCCTTTTGTGTAGTTGTTGGGTACGTGACACGCCCATCATCTGCGCTCAACCGGCGTCAGGATGAACATTTCGGACAAGAAATGATCTACCCACCGAAGTTAGTGAATACGTCCCATTTCTCGAGGATGGCCTCGGGTGTCAGAGGCTTGTTCACAGGAAAGCCGTGACCTCCGGTGCGTTGCCAGCGCGTCTGCCCCGCCCATCCGCCTGATACTTCAAAGAGGCTTCCCGTAGTCTCCTCGTTACCTAAACCATCATGAGGCCAGAGCAGTTTGGTCTACAAGAAAATATTATTACCTTCGCTCGTCAAGAATCCGACAACGGGTGCAACGTAGTCTGGCTATTATTCACGAAGAGAGAGATGTATCAAAAAAGGAGAACGTGGTATTACAAGACAACAAATATACTTTGAATGCGTCGACCATCTCTTGCGACCTGTACATCATCATTGTTAGTGCCTTATGACCTAACCAGGGAGAGATAATGGGCGCACCAAATTGTACTGGTCATCGCGGTGCCGGCCTGTGGAGCGAGACAGTTTACGAAAATGTTGTATTTGCGGCCTTCCAACGCAAGCGTGCGTGTAAGACCAAGGATTGCTGCCTTTGCGGTTGAGTACTAGACGACCTTCGGTGAGACCGTGCATTCAAACAGAAAACAAAACATTGACATACATTTGCCTGCCCAAAATTTCCATCTGAAAGAACATATTTAGTTCTGAAAAATCATGAAAAAGACATGATATACGCACATATGCCCACTTGCGAGCAAGTTGTGACGATACGGCCATACTGTTGTTTCTGGAACAATGTCCAAACTGCTTTTGCGCACTTGAACGTCCCTCTAAACAATGAAAAAGAGAATTAACTAATTGAAGCATGCAAATTGTGTACTGGCAATTCTTACCTCAAGTGCACAGCAATAACAGCATCCCATTCCTGTTCAGACATTGCAGTGAATGACTTGTCGCGCAAGATGCCAGCGTTAGCGACAAGGATGTGGACCGCGCCGAACGCATCTAGCGCGGCCTTAACGATTGTTTCACCATCCTCTGCTGAGCAAACAGCAGCAGCAGCCTTGCCTCCAGCTAAACAACGTTAATGTGGTCCTAGGCTATGGACAAGTAAAAACGTGCTTACCTTTCCTGATTTCGTCCACAACAGCACCAGCGGACTTTTCACTGACATCATTGACGACAACGTTCGCGCCGAGCTTCGCATACATTCGCGCGTAGGCACGGCCTAGACCAGCGCCTGAGCCGGTGACAATCGCGGTCTTACCGTCGAAGCGGATCTCCGGGAAGAATTGTGCATTAGGAGAGGACATAGTCTTAGCAATCTCGAGTTTTGCCTACAAGGAAATTATTCTCCTGAATAGAAAAGAAATTGAGTAACTCACAATTGAATCGAAGTCTCTAAAACTCTGTGGGTGGTCCGCGTCTGTGAAATTCGTAACCTCTTCCCAGCGGTGCTTCACCGCGGATGGTGTGAAGGAGTCATCTGTGCGGAAAACAGCACCTTTGCTACGCTCCCAGCGGATCTCCGCAACAAATCCTGCGCCGACCTCGAAGATGCGACCTGTCGCATTAGGCGCGTCGGGATGAACGAGCGTCGCGACGAAGGGTGCGACGAACTCTGGTTTCATGCCCTCAAGCATGTCGGGAGGCATTATCGTCGCGGTCATAGCACTCGCAGCCATAGGAGCGATCACTGTCGCGCGGATGTTGTACTTGGCACCCTCAGCCGCGAGAGTCTTCGTGAATGCGACGAGTCCCATCTTCGCTGCGCTGTAGTTTGCCTGCCCGACATTCCCATAGAGCCCTGCGGCACTCGTTGTGTTCACAACGCGTCCAAATTTCTGCGAGCGGAAGTGTGTCCACGCAGCTTTGGTGCATGCAAATGCGCCCTTGAGATGCACGAGCTGGACGAGATCCCATTCCGCATCGGAGACGTTCTTGAAGGCTTTGTCGCGCAGAACGCCGGCATTATTGATGAGAATCGTTATCCCTCCGAAGGCGTCAAGCGCCGTCTGGATGACAGCAGCGCCGTCAGCAACTGAGGAATTGTTCACGACAGCCTTGCCGCCGGCTGAATGCACGAACACCTCTCATTAGCTTCCTGGTTTCTCAGATCTCCGGCATCCTTGCGCACCTTTGGTGATTTCGTCGACAACGTTCTGCGCGGCATCCTTGCTCACATCGTTGACTACGACGTTTGCGCCCCNGTGCCGCGAATAAAANGTGAGTACCTGCAAGCGAGTCAGCTCACTGGTATACTGGGCGACGCCGTTTGGTACTTACGCTTTACCGAGACCACCTCCGGCGCCAGTGACAACAACAGTGTGTCCGCTGAATGATAACGACATATGCGACTGTAAGTGGGCTCGACAACGACGACGACGAGGGAATTATAATACTCTCGGACTCGGACTCGGACTCGTGCTCGTGCTCGGGCTCGGACGCTTATAACTAAAAGTAACACGCGGGACACTTTCACGTGAATACTGACTCCATAGACATGAGATATTCCAACGAGTAAACAATTTTCTATCCGTTTATAAAAGCACAAACACCTCTAATAACTCTTAATTTCCCCCAAGAAAAGCAAGCTCTATACACCAGAAAATTGGCTTCGAAGTTGAAATATAAACTTCACTGCTGTCGGTAGCATTTGACGAAGACACGAGACCATCGAATGAAGACTCTAGATGATCTGGGAAATTGTCAGATTTGATAAGATCGGACGTCAAAGAGGGCTCGCCTAGATTCCACCTTAATCCTCTTGTAGTAATGGTTGAGGAGGCGACACCAACGGGTAAAAGGCCGCACGTAGGACCAATTAAGTCTGAAGCTATGTCGATCAAATGCTCGCCCTAAAGTTTATGAGCAAGGCTGATGTCGGTAATATAATGTATGAGTTCACCTCATCCAATACCCATCCTACATTGTAGTCGGTAACCACATAGACATATTTCCTTTCCTTTCTTAGCTTGTGTACGTACGACATGGTATGGACAGTCTGGTCCAGTCTGCCGGTAAAACCACCTAGAATTATCAGTGTGAACTGAATAGCATGAGCAATGAACACTTGATTTTCACGTCACATTGCGGCATATGCTCACCTGGCCTTGTTCAGGAGACGAAACTTCGATCTCTTTAATTACGGAAATACATTTCATGAGGTCAGTTGAATATTGATCTTCATCTTTAACGACGGGTGTCCCCTTTCCTCTATTCAGCATACAGGTGTAGGGAGGTCGACAGGGCACTCACGAGATTCGCGTAATAGCTACCGACATTAGGTCTGAGCGAATCCAAGTCGCCCTTGATGAGGTCTGGCACGAAGCTGACTGGCATCAAGATTGAAACTTAACGTTCGATTAAATGCGTGCACGCTCTTACTCGGCGGTCTTCAGCTCCGTACTCCTTTGAAGCACGTCGAAGAGCCGGTTTGCACCCCCGTCTGCGCAAGCACGATATTGACACGCGTCCCACACGCGGATAAGAAGCTCTTGAGAGAAGGGTTGGTTCAGAATGATCAACGCGCATCTCTCAGTAGCAATCGCTGCTGGCGTTGCTCCTTGTTCTTCGACGCTACGTAGGAACGGCGTCGACCAGCGGCGGAGTGGATTTGAGTTGACGGCCATAACGATGGTTACTAGTAGTATCAATATTGTACAATATTGCACCGAAGTGCCCTATGATCAAAAATGGAAACAGGCTTCCACGGTGTCGAGTATACGTGGGAAAGATGAGTCAGTATTGCTGTCTCTTGTTCCGGCGAGGCCGCAAAGTGTACAACTGCTCTTGACCTCCGACGACCACCAGGCTCATCGTTGTCGACAGCAACGGCCTCTACCTCTCGCTGGATTCACCCTCTACGTGCTTGACTCGCTCCCTCTGACCATGATGGCGGCGTCGTCCTCGCACCGCCCTCGCGGTCTCGCAAGCAAAACGTTGAAGAGCGCAGGGCTCATCTCAAGGGATGAGGACGCGAGTATGCGCGACCTTTCCCAGGGCTCGTCGAGCGGACGCAAGAAACCCGCGAAAAAGATCGGTCATCGTCAGCGCGGCGTTGATCTTTACAAGGCGTCCGGCACCTCAGACCTTTCACATAAAATGGTAAATTATACCCCCTTCCGATCGGAGCATCCACCGCTGCTATCCGATCCTGGTGTTTTCTTTTTCTATCTGTTTTAGTTACAATTGCTTACGATGTATCCTCTCGCCGCGTTGCTTTCCTGGTTTGTTCTTGTGCTACTGTGCCGTTCTGTGTTATATGGATGATGTGTACTGCATGGCTTGCTGCTGGCTGGGGTTCGGTTGGAATTAGCTTGCTTCGAGAATATCCGCAAACCTGTCGAACCCACTTGCTGTACGTGGTGCAGCTCTTAAACCAGCTATCATACGCCCGGGAAGCAGTGCCACGCGAGTCTCACAGGTTAGAACACTCGATGTGTGGCGGGAAATTGTACAGAAACGGTACAATCCTGAGGCGAAGTTTCTTAATCTCGAGGTGCGTGACCATCATCTTCACTTGGTAGTTATATACTGAATTTGCAACTTAGTGTCTAGCCGATGACGAAGTGCTCAAGAAGCACAATATTACTCCTCCTGGTCTCCCCGGCTCGAACCACAAGGAATATCCAGTCATATTCAAACTCGCTTCTCAGCTCAAACCGCCCGTCGAAACGATTTCTCTCGCAAACAATAACCTTCAAATGGGCACCCACCTTGCCCCTATAGCGCATTATCTTCCAAACCTGCGGAATCTATCTTTGCAAAGTAATAAGCTCAAGTCATGGAGGGATCTTGACTATCTCGCGGGTCGCAATCGGAAGTTGGGTTTGTTGAGAGAACTTATCTTCCTAGACAATCCTCTGCGAGATCAGGAAATGAATGCTGGACGTGCAGAGCAATACAAGAGGTCAGTTGAACTAGTTATGATCTGAACATTATATTAAACCAGTAAATGTAGTGGGATGTCTAGAAGATTTCCATCACTTGAGGTCTTAGACCAGGAAGCAATCACAAAGATTTCCTTTGTTGACATGCCCGTTGCGTCCTCGTCGAATTCCGGCCCGTCTGATGAGTCCGGTCCATCGTCGTTTCCTTTACCGATGGCACCGTCATTCATAACTGGAGTCGACGGATCCGTCATCAGTGGTTTCCTTGCTCGGTAAGACCGCGCACGCAGAATCGTTGTACAAGTTTTTCTGATGTTCTCGAGTGAAGTTTTTTCCCCCTTTTCGACTCTCAGCGCTCCGCTCTGATAGACGCCTATGATCCGAGTGCCACTTTTTCCTACTCTGCCTTCACCACAATTCCACCGCGTGCTCGTCTGCAGGGCTGGCACACGTCGAAGGAAATGCCAAACCAGCGTAGGCTCGAATGGGGCCCCTGGCTTAAAAATGATGCAGGCGGCTCACGCAATCTCAATTTTATTGGCCGAGGGGGCGCCTCCGGGGCAGGACTTGATCGTGAACTACGCAGCTTGCACGCTGGCCCAACGGCGATCGTCACAGCGATGTCGCATCTTCCTAAGACACATCACGAGGTTGCAGGAGCAGCAGACAAATTCTGCATTGATGCCTGGCCAGTCGGACAGGGTGCTGCGACCATGTTGTTCTTGTGTATCCACGGTGAATTTACTGAAGGTATGAAATCAATGAGACCTTTTCAAACGAGTCTAATTTTCTTTTTTTTTTCTGCTTTGCCTTGATCTTCAGAGCCATCCCGAGGTATTCGCTCTTTCGACCGAACGTTTATCCTCGCTCCAGCGCCTCCGGGGTCCACGTACGTTTGATTTTGACTATGTTCATTTCCGTTCTCACTTTTATTGTTACTCAGGGCTGCTATGAACAACTGGGCTGTTACCATTCTCTCTGACCAGCTGACTGTGAGGCCGTACTCTAGCCCTGATGCCTGGAAGGCAGGTCCGATGAAAGTCCAGGGCGAGGGAAAGCTGCCTAGGCAGCATGCAACACCTCGGCGGACACCAGCGGCGCAGCAGCCGTTCCTTGCTCCAGAAGTGCAAGCGCAGCTTAATGTTATTGTATGTTTCGACTGCATCACTTAATTTTCAACGTATCACTGATCTTATTTGTGGGACTTGTTAGCCGGAACCGCAGCGTAGTTTGGTTGTTACTGTCTGCCAGCGGACAGGTCTTAACGTCAGGTTCTCGGTTGACTGCCTCGACAACAATGGGTGGGACATTGAGAGGGCTGTAGCGAACTTCGAACAAGTCAAGGTGCGCCTGATTTTTNATTTATTCATTAAACTTTAAATTATGAATTGACTTGGTCTTGTTTGTCTTTTATTACTACAGCCGTCCCTCGGACAAGAAGCGTTCCTCTAATTCTTCCACAATTGATGCTAACATCCTAGCGCAAATTCATCGTCTCTACTTCTTTCCTCGTCACCTTTCGGGATGCTTTCCCTTTGTCTTTTTTTTTTTCCGGAATGATAGTTTTACTCTTTTGTTCTCCCTTAACTCCGTAGACTCTGCAAACGCATAGCACAGATATTTGCATCCCCTTATCTATGAATGTATCACCTGCTCCAGCAACCAATGTTTTTATCTCACTCTTGCCGCTGTCTTGTTCCAATTTATTTGTCGTAATCATATGCGATCGCGTTATGCAAATCAATGATTTAGAATCCAGAATTCGATTTTCAGTCAATTGCACGAACATTGTTCATAATACACACACGTATGCGCATGGATGGTGTAAAATATGAAAAGACTTTATTTCCGTGCTGTCTACTAAAGGGATAGGGGAACACGTACTTGTACCTTTGTGCAACTGTCAGAAATTTGCGACATTCCGAGTCACGACTGAAGCAAGCAAGCAAGACCGCTCGGACATATATATAAGTATATACCGTTAGTTGACGAGAACATCTGAAGGTAGGCTTAACAGGATGGGCTGCAAAGAGGAAAGATTGCGTTTTAGTTTGTCAGACGAAGAGAATTGGTTGAGGAAAAAATAGGAGCTATTGTCTATAAGACGATATATTTGTATTTAACAGATAAAGGGAGCTTAAGAATGGGGATACAAGTAGAAAAAAAAAAACATCAGTCCAGGCCACCGGGGATTTCGAACGAGCAATGCATACCTTCAGCAAAAAATGAAAGGGGAAGAAAACCCCCGATTTGTCGCAATTCACTTTTTTTTTTCTCAACGACTTTCCCGGCTTGGTATCCTTTCTCTCCCTCCTCCGTCCCGCGATCATCTCAAAATGCTCATCCGGCATCACGTAGTCCTCCATGAGGCCCAGATAATAAAANGTTGAAGCGCTCTTTATCGCGCCCGATTTGGAAGCGCACCGCATCGGGGGCGTCGATGCACGATGTGCGCTGATAGTGCCGGTCGAAGCCGTCAGTGAACGCGAAGGTCTTGTTGCAGACGGGGCAGAAGTACGCGTTGGGGTAGTGCGTGTGCATGTGGCGCACGAGGCGCGATGTGTAGCAGCCGCAGCCTTTGAAGGTGCAGCGGTCGCTGCCTTTGAACGAGGGCTGGATGGTGGAGGGAGGGGCTGTTTAACGAGAAGGACGTGGAGATGTGAGTTGTGTTTACCTTTGTCTTTTTTGTCTTCTTCGTTGCGGTCTTCTGTATACGATTTTATCTCTCTCTGATCAGCGGGTCTTTCTTCTGGGAAAACAAAACAAAACAAAAAAANGAATGGACGCATACCCATCTACGCAATATGCCTTTCTTCAGGCCCATCGCCTTCGTCCTGAGCTCCTCGACTAATTCCTCTTCGGAAGACTTGTCCTCTTCCTCCTCTTCCCCCTCAGCGGCATCGACGTCTACCAGCGCGAGCTCCTTATCGTTGTCCTCCTCTAATACTTCGCATTTCGCGGGTATGCACTCCTGTTGCTGCCCAAAGCTCTTTGTGTCAGAGGAGGCCTCAGGCGTAGCAAGGGGCGCCTGGAACTGGAACTCCTGAGGATACCCCGGCGTGGGCTGCTGGTAGAAGGTTCTGGGGTCATAGCTTCCTTCGCTATTACCTGGCACGGATAGATGCGCAGGCAGAGGGCCGGCCGTTGGCATCTGCGGTACGCGTGCGCCCGACTGTGCCGTCTAGGATGGTATGATATTAATAGACGAGATGCGAGAGGGGGGGGGGGGAGAGAAAATAGTGCATACGATGTAGCCCGTCAAGAGGCGCAGGAGA
>SGPK01000680.1:0-10714 GCA_004802695.1 Phellinidium pouzarii
GGCGTGCTGTGTGCAGTTGCCCTTGCGATGCTCGGCGCGGCATGGACGGTTGTTATAGTGCAACTCTCTCCTGCATCCGCTATACTTTACTTTTTTTTTCTTTCTTATTTTTTTCTTTGTTTTTCCCCTCCCTCCCTCCCTCCTCCCACATTCATTGGCTTCCCTTCGCTTGGCCCGTCCCCTCGCTTTTTCTCCTACCTCCAATCCGGTTATATCGGGGCGTACAAGTAGTTCTCAACTCTTAACTGGGACNTTTTCGACGNTTTTTTTTGTTTGTTTGNTTTTGCCAACTTTTCGGCTCTCCNTTTGCNTTAATATATAATATACATGTATATATATATATATATACAGTCAAGTCAAACCCCTCCTATTGTACAGAGGCCGGTGGAAAAGGTCTCCAGATGTATTTCAGCCGGATGGATAGGGGCATGTGAATTGATTGTGCCCAACATTGCCACAGATGATGCAGAGTTTGGCTCGAGGGGTAACCCAAATGGTGTGTCGTCCCAGAGGGAGTACCTGAGTGTCTAGGTCAAGGGAGCGACGTCCATGATTGGATGAGTCTGATGGTGTAGGTGAAGTGGGTGAGGTCTGGATGGCCACTTCTGATACCTTGTAGAATTGTTCTCCAGTGTCATCAACAATGGTGATTGGGTTTTCTGGTGAGCCCTAAGAATGTGTCTCTGTGTTAGGGATGACCAGGGGTGGAGGGGAACCACTCGAGCTAATATCAGTGTCGACATCTTCAAAGAATTGGGAGAGTGTCTCGGCTGCTCCATGGCGCAGTGCTGCGTTGAGGAAAAACTGACTTTGCTCATGGTGGAGGCTTTCCGAGTGGTGGTTCTGGCTCATCATGGACTGAAAGGCATGTAGGCTGGTGGTATGGGTATCAATGATGTTTTTGAGAATTCATCTTTGTTGGAGGATTGAGTCAATGTCTAGTTGTAGAACATCATGGATGTATAGGGGATATTTGAATGGCATGGTGTTCAGGTTGGTTAATAATGTCATCAATGGCAGGGCATAGGGTAGGGTTGTTGAGTATATTGTGCAGGTGGTTAATGTTGGCAGAATGGTGACTAGGGTAGGGGGAGTAGGAGTGGGTGATGTGAGAGCTGAGGCATTGAGCAGGCATGGTGTAGTGAGGAGAGGGGTGGGTTATAGTGGTTTGGAAAGTGGGGAATGAAGAAGAGATCAGAGGAAGGGCTTTATAGTTGTTGAGGATTTCAGGGGCAATTTTGAAGTCAGCCTCTTTGAGCCATTCATTTGTTGGTGAGGGGTAGCCCTTCCATTTGATGAGATATTTACGTCACTTTCCATTCCCACTGTGGGAGACAATGGCTTTGATTTCAAATTCTTTGTGGCCATTGATAAGGTCAGGAGGCGGTTGGGTGAATGATGGGCCATGAGAGTTGGTTTCAGCAAATGGGGTAAGAAGAGAGGCATGGAAGACAGGATGAATTTGCCAGGCTTTCAGGAGTTTAAGGTGGTAGTTGAGAGGGGAAAGAACTTGTTCAATAGTGAATGGTCCTTCCCGTTTAGGGGATAGTTTGCAGGATCAATTGGGGAAATGAAGATGGGTGGCTTCTAGCCACACTTTGTCACCAAGTTTGAATGGGGTAAACATGCAAGAAGCCTGTTAGGACTGCACTATTGCTGTGGTAATAGTGTAGAACAAGTGATAGATGATAGAGTGAACCTGACTAGCTTGGTAGTTTTAGAGGGGTTCACCTTTGAGTGTATTTGTTATGGTGATGAAAGTTTATTGAATTAAACTGAGGTTTTAGGAGCGCTACCTTGCCTCCTTTTATACTGTACAGAGGGGACTATCACCTGCTCTGCTGCACAGTGTGTCTTTACTACTAATGGCTATCTGAACTGTGGTTGCTGCACACTTACTGTGCTTTACTACTGCAGTTGCTGTGCTTGTACAGGTCTCTTCCTATTGTGGTCATCCTGGACTGTGCTTTACTGCTGTGGCTGTGAGTCAGGACAGGTCTCTTCCTATTTTGGTCACCCTTCCCTTATGTTCTAGCACATTCTACCTCCTTCTGTACTTCTATTACCTCCTTAGGGAATAGTGGCTTGCTAGAACATTCTTATCTGTTCACAGCTTATTCCCCTTCATCTGCATATGGCTTTCTGCAGAGTGCCTGTAGGGTTCTGCCTTGTTCAAATGTGTTTCCCTTCTAATAATGGCAATGTGGCCAAGTGCCATGATTGTCATTTCCATATTTGGTTTGTGACTTGCTTGCCATGTTGGTTCTAGTCCTAGTTGGGTCGGAACTGATTAAGTGACATTAGAGTTCTGATGATCATTAGGTAGATCCAGTGATGGCTTTTGTAGATCTAGGGATAGCTTCTGCCGATCTGGGGATAGCTTCTGTACTAACCATATATGGCATATAGTTGGGTTGTGTGGATATTCGTCTGTAATCCACAAAGGGTCCTCTGGGCCATGTGTTCCTATTGCTGGCCCATAGTGTGATGGCAAGGCTGTCTATTTCCTGCATGACCTTCCCATCACTGGTTGTATAACCTGCTCCTCCATATTGTGTGAAGGCTATCAATGTTCTGGCGTGAATACTTGTGTTGTGGATCCTGATCATTTCGTGACTGTTAACCCTGTAGGGCATATAGACTTCTACATAGTGCTGGGTGCATTGTTGTTCTGTGTGTGGTGTATTATTGAGTGTCATCCTTATGGATACAAAGTTGAGGTAGTCCTTCACATCATAGATGAATGTCTTGATTGAGTGTTCATAGGCTATTAGATGTGGTTTGTTTGGTACTCTGAATACCTTGTGTTCCATCCTCATGTCCATGTTGGTAAATATTGCCACTGTGGATGTTTCTGCTATCAGCAGTCAATATACATCCCATCCCATGTTACATATGTGTTTGCATCAGTTGCACAGTATGTCTTCGTGGATCATAGGAGCTATGTGCTGTTGCTCCCATTCATGTCTCCACACAATCTCTTGTGGATTGTAATCACCATCAAACTGTCTCTTGGTCATTTCTGTTGTTGGTTTCTTTGTTATTATGTGCTTGCTTTCTTAAAGCAATAATTCCTTTCTGACAGAGCCAGGCTAATTCATGTGCAGCCAAGGCTTCTTTTCAGATGGTGAAGAGAAGACAGAGTCATTCAGATAGAGATGGAAGATTTGTGGGTTTGATGGCAGGTGGGATGGGAATAGGGTTATATCCGAGGATGATGTTAAATGGAGATGTTTTAGTGATGGAGTGTGTTTGGAGATTGTGTGAAAATTTGAGGTCAGGGATAGATTCAGCCCAAGTGTTAGGTGCTGTACTGCAATAGATGCACAGATAAGCTTCAATTACTTGGTTAGCTTGTTCTGTTTGTCCATCAGTTTGTGGGTGATAGGTGGTGGAGAGTTTGGATTTGATGCCAAGGTGAGAGCAGAGAGTTTGGAATACATGTGATGCAAACAAACTGGGGGCCTTGGTCAGAGATGATACACTTGGGAAGGCCAAAGCGACAATAGACATTTTGGTGGTAGAGGAGTGCAGTGCCAAGAGCGTCAATGGTTTTGTTGCAAGGGCAAAGGACTATGCCTTTGGATGAATCGTGGTCCACATTGACTATAAGGGAGTCAAAGGAGTTGGAAAGGGGTAAATTGGTGATGAAATCAATAGAAACAGATTGAAAAGGTAATGCAGATGGATTGGTGGGGAAAGGAGTGAGAGGGGGAGTAGTAGGGTGGGTATTAATTTTCATTTGTTGGCAAGCGGCACAGCCATTGATAAAGTTTTTGACAAAAATGGTAAGGCCAGGCCACCAGTAGTGTTGATGAATAAGGGAAGTGGTTTTGAATATGCCTGGATGGCCAAAGGAAGGGAGGTCATGGAAGAGGTGAAGGATTTGTTGTTTGAGGTCTTTATTATCAGGAATGTAAATGTGTTTGCGGAAAAGGAGGAGGTCAGAATCAATGGTCCAGTCATCAAGGGAGAATTTAAAGGGGGAGGGGATATTGAGAGTTTTAGCATGAAGGATGGTGTTGGCAAGTTGATTGGTGGCTTGGGATTCTTTGATACAGTTATGCAGGTCCACATCGATTCTGCCAATGAATATGTTACAATTTCCTTACTTCATCTCATCACATCACTCTGCTTATCTATCCATCTCATCTCATCACCTGATTACTTCAACAGTAACCCCTGTATCACATGATCACTTGTTCCACCAAGTTCCACACCCTTCCATGCTGACTGATGCTCATCCTTCACTCAGTCATCCTTTCTATCGCTTTCCATCGCTTTCTACCCCTATGTACTAGTAGTATATAAGGCATGTACTCAGAGCCCTAAGCCCCAAGCTTGAGCTCTTTGTTCTCATAGCCAAACACCTTGTCACCTAGCCCACCAGTGTGCTCCTAAGCCTTACTAGTACCAATTGATCCTCTCAGGCCCTAAACTGGCTCTCTGCTTACTTGTTACTTTGCTCTTACTCATCACTTGTCACTGTTATAGCCTTTGGCTTAACACTAGCTCAAGCTTACCTACCTGCCGATGTTTTTACGTCTAGGCAACCAGGCCCACCACGGCTCAATTACCAGCACCGACCACCAGACCAACTTGATGTTCCACCTGGATCCACCAGTACAAAGTTTTTGAAGACACAACCAGGGGAGAAACTCAATACTACTCCTGGGAGCAGACACAACCAAATCAACCCCCTGTTAGAAGTCATTTGTCAATCATGCCGATCTTTTGATTTTCTTTCCTTTTTAGTCTTATTGCCGATCCATTTTCCTTTTTGTATTGATCTCCATTCCTCCCCACTCCCCATCATTAATAATGACTCACACAGACACATGATCATCCCCATATGGTAGTACCTTCACACAAACCCATGCCATATAAATAGCTGAGCTGAACACCTGTCGTTCCCTATTCTTCTCTTCTACTTACCTTCGTGTCATCTTAGGTACTATTGTATTTGTTACTTATTGATCAATCTACTTACCTTCATGTTGTCTTAGTGTTAAGCATGTCTTGAGCATAGTATCTCTGAGCCTCTTCTCAGTTGCTAGATCCTCTTGACTGCTAGTCAGCACCTATCTGACCATAAGGAGGCCCACCTGAGTTATTCCCAGCCACCGCCTAACANCCCCCCCACTGGTTCTACCTCACCAATGACCCAGAAGATGCTGCAGTCCACTTTGAGATAGCCATCCCCAACTACTGTGAAATTTTTGAAGAAACTCGTACACCTAATCCATCTCTCATCCAACCAACCATTGAACTTCCCACCCCACCAGTTTCCAACATCCAGCAATGACAACCTCAGTCTACACCTCTCCCACACGCCCCATCCACTAGCACCACTTCATCCCACATTCCCCTTTCCCCACAACCCGCACCTACACCACTAGCCAACATGTCCACCCCAGCCCCCATCGGAGAGGCTCGTATCAGCAAACCCAACAACTTTGATGGCGATAAAGGCTATGCCCACCATTTCCTATCCAGTTGTGAGGCCTACCTCTCACTCAATGAGCAGGTCTACAACACTGACAAGAGAAAGATCATCTTTGTCCTCTCCTTCATGCTAGAGAAAGCTGCTGGAGACTGGGCCACCAACTGCACCACCATTGCCCTTGCCCCAAACCCTATTACCAACACACCTACCAGCTTCGGCACTTGGCAAAACTTTGTTAACAATTTCAGAAACACATTCATCACCACCAATGACAGTGCCGATGCCTGACGCCAACTCCTAAACATCAAACAGACTGGCACTGCAGATGACTATAATACTCAGTTCTGATCCCTGGTCACCTGCTCCAATATATCAGACAAAAATGTGCTATCTGAAATGTACCAACAAGGTCTCACCCATGGCTTCATACAACACATCTATGCTAGAGACAAACTTCCCGACACCATGGAGGAATGGTACCAAGCAGCATCTTGGGCAGACAATCTTTACCGCCGACTCCAGGCCCTCAATGCCACCAGCACCACCACAACGTCCTCCACACCACGTTCTACCTGCTTCAAAAACCTTTTTTCCACCACCACTTCCTCTTCCCCCACACCTACCAACTCACCCAACCACCCCAAGAAGCTGACACCTGAAGAATGTGAGAAATGCATGAAGGAAGGACGTTGCCTAGCCTGTCGAGAAGTCGGACATAATGCTCGGGACTGCACCAAATATAAAGCCCACACACCAACCACCATCCACCAAGTCGCTCCTGACCCAGCACCTGCACCCCCAACCCCTGTGGCAGCAGAACCAGCAAAACCCACCTCAAAAGCTGAAATCATCGCCCACATCCACTCCCTGCTGCAGAATGCAGGCGATAATGTTGTGGAAGAAGTCCTGATGGAGCTAGACAATCCAGATTTTTGAAACGGAGGATCAGAAAGGCGCTGAGCCCTCCCATTACCATATCACCTGTACTTGTATCTGATTTGTCAAAACCTACAATGCAAATTCCTGTTCAAGTTAAAGTTTATGGTCAAACCATCTTAAGCAATGCCCTCATCGACTCTGGAGCAGAAGGCAAATTCATTGACTCCAAATTTGTCACTAAACATCGCATCCCTGTTTGAAAACTCATCAAACCCATCCCAGTCCACAATGTTGATGGTACTCCCAACCAAAATGGCACCATCACACACTACACACTCCGCCCCCTATTATTCAGAAACAAGCTCACCATGGCATTCCTCCTGGTCACTTCACTCGGAAAGGAAGACATCATCCTGGGTCTACCTTGGCTTAAACAGTGCAACCCCTTAATCAATTGGAAAGAAGGTACAATTTCTATTAGGCGAACCACTACAGCAACCTCCTTGGCCCAGCGTACTACCAAAACCAGTAAACCACTCAAGGATTCAATACCAGCCCATTACCACAACTTCATCCACCTATTCGAAAAGGAGGCAGCGGAACGATTCCCCATTGAACGACCATATGACCATGCCATTGATCTCAAACCTGACTTCATACCTCGTGACTGCAAACTCTACTCCATGACACCAAAGGAAGAACTTGCTCTAGACAAATTTCTCACCAAAAACCTATGCAAAGGATACATTCGCCCATCCAAATCACCCATGGCATCCCCTTTCTTCTTCATTGTTAAAAAAGACAACACTCTTCGACCTTGCCAGGACTACCATGCACTCAACGAAGGAACCATCAAAAATGCATACCCTCTCCCCCTCATTGGTGATCTCATGGACAAGCTCAGAGGGGCCAAGTACTTCACCAAGTTGGACCTATGATCAGGATACAACAACATCCGCATCAAAGAGGGGGATCAATATAAAGCTGCATTCAAAACTATCTGCGGTCTTTTTGAACCCACTGTCATGTTCTTCGACCTATGCAACTCCCCAGCCACCTTCCAAATGTTCATGAACGACATCTTTCATATCATCATCACTGAAGAGGCCATCCTCATCTACATGGACAACATCCTCATTTTCTCAGATAACCTGGAAGACCTCCGTTGCAAAACCAATCGTGTCCTCAAAGTTCTACAAGAAAATGATTTGTTTCTGAAACCAGAAAAATGTATTTTTGAAGTTCAGGAAGTCAAATTCCTGGGCATGATCATATGCCCTGATAACATTCACATGGACCCTGTCAAACTCGCCGGTATTCAGCAATGGCCTGAACCCCACACTGTCAAACAACTCCGTAGCTTCCTGGGTTTTTGCAACTTCTATCGCCACTTCATCCCCAATTACTTCAGCATCGCCTATCCCCTTAATGAACTCACTCACACCAACGAACCCTGGAAATGGAATGAACCTCATACCAACGCATTCACCACCCTCAAAAACCTCTTCTCTTCACAACCGGCCCTGCTCATCCCCGACAAAACTAAACCATTCATCCTTGAAACTGACGCATCCAAGGTCGCCTTGGGAGCCATCCTGTACCAAGCAAATTCCAATGGCAACCTCCAACCATGCAGATTCATATCTGAAGCATTTGGACCTGCACAACAACGATACGAAGTCTACGACCAAGAACTACTTGGCATTATCTGAGGCCTTACCACATGGCGACACTACCTCTTAGGTGCTCCCCATACCATGATCATCTGGTGTGACCACAAGAACCTATCCTACTTCTGAGCAGCCCACCGCCTCACCCCTCGCCAATCCCGCTGGAACCTCTTCTTATCCCAATTTGATATCTCTATTACCCATAAACCCGGCAAAGACATCCCTGGTGCCGACTCTCTATCTCGACAACCTGACTATGGCACAGAACCAGATGAAGAACGAACTCTCCTCCCCAACACCCTATTCATTGGCAGAATTGATGTTGACCTACACAACCGCATCAAAGAATCCCAAGCCACTGATCAACTCGCCAACACCATCCTTCGTGCTAAAACCCTCAATATCCCCTCCCCTTTCAAATTCTCCCTTGATGACTGGACCACAGACTCTGACCTTCTCCTCTTTCGCAAACACATTTACATTCCTGACAATAAAGACCTTAAACAACAAATCCTTCACCTTTTCCATGATCTCCCTTCCTTCGGCCACCCAGGCATATTCAAAACTACTTCCCTTATTTGTCAACACTACTGGTGGCCTGGCCTTACTATTTTTGTAAAAAAACTTTATCAATGGCTGCGCCGCCTGTCAACAAATGAAAATTAATACCCACCCCACTACTCCCCCTCTCACCCCTATACCCGCCGACCCCTCCGCCTTACCTTTCCAATCTGTTTCCATTGACTTCATCACTGATTTACCTCTGTCCAACTCTTTTGACTCCCTCATGGTCATTGTAGACCACAACTCATCCAAAGGCATTGTCTTATGCCCCTGTAACAAAACCATTGATGCCCTTGGCACTGCACTCCTCTATCATCAAAATGTCTACCGCCGCTTTGGACTCCCCAAACGCATCATCTCCGACCGAGGCCCTCAATTTGCATCACACGTGTTCCAAACCCTTTGCTCTCGCCTTGGCATCAAATCCAAACTCTCTACCGCCTATCACCCACAAACTGATGGCCAAACAGAGCGAGCCAACCAAGAAATTGAAGCCTATCTGCGCATTTATTGCGGTACAGCACCAAATACTTGGACCGAATCCATCCCTGACCTCGAGTTTTTGCATAACCTCCAAACCCATTCAGTCACTAAAACCTCCCCATTCAACATCATCCTTGGCTATAACCCTATCCCCATTCCACCCGCCATTGAACCCACAAATCTCCCATTGTTATCCGAACGACTCCGCCTTCTCACCACTATCTGAAAAGAAGCACTGGCTGCACATGACTTAGCCCGACTCCACATGGCTCGCCACACTTCTCGCAACTTTACCCCATTCAAACTAGGCGACAAAGTCTGGCTAGAAGCCACCCATCTCCATTTCCCCAATTGATCCCGCAAGCTATCCCCTAAACGGGAAGGACCATTCACTATTGAACAAGTTCTTTCCCCCCTCAATTACCGCCTTAAACTCCCGAAAGCATGGCGAATTCACCCGGTCTTCCATGCCTCGCTTCTTACCCCATTTGCTGAAACTGACTCTCACGGCCCATCATTCACTCAACCGCCGCCAGACCTTATCGATGGCCACGAAGAATTCGAAATTGAAGCCATCGTCTCCCACAGTGGGAATGGAAAGCGGCACAAATATCTCATCAAATGGAAAGGCTACCCGTCATCGGCAAATGAATGGCTCAAAGAAGCTGACTTTGAAAATGCCCCTGAAATCCTCAACGACTATAAAACCCTGCACTTCCTCTAATCATTCCCCCACTCCCTCACATTCCAAACCACAAAAACCCACATCCCCTCTTCCTTACTACACTATGCCTTCCCAACGCTCTAACCCTCGCATTCCCCACTCCTACTCCCCCTACCCTCATCATCACTCGGCCAATATCAACCACCTACGTGACATACTCAATGACCCTGACCTACGCCCTGCCATTGACAACCTCATTGACCAACCCGAAAACCAGGCCATCCAAATACCCCTGTACATCCACGACACCTTACTGTTCAACATCCATGTGCTCCGTCAACAAAGGCGAATCCTTGCAAACATTATTGATACTCACTCCGCCAGCCTCCGAGCTTTCCGTTCAATGATGGCCCAAAATCATCGATCGGAACATCTCCACAATGACCAAAGCCGATTCTTCCTCAATGCGGCACTACGCCACGGAGCAGCTGACGTTCTTTCTCAATTCTTCGAGGACGTCCCCACTGACATCAGCTCGGACAGCTCTCCTCCCCCTATTGCTATCCCAAACCCGGAGACATATCCATCTGGTTCACCAGAAAATCCAATCTCCATTGTTGACGACTCAGAGGACCAATTCATTGAAGTATCGGAGACCGCCATCCAAACTTCTCCCACTTCGTCACAATCAGCCAACCATGAACATGGATCTGCTGATCGGGATACTCAGGTACTTCCCTTTGGACAACACACCATTCGGATCTCCCCAAGGCCAGTAATATGCATCCTTTGCGGGGACATTGGGCACAACCAATTTACCTGCCCCTACCCATCCGACTGAAACATGTCGGAACCTGGTCCAAAATCGACCCAAAACTATACCTGTCCGCAATGACAATAAACTACCAGTGCGTTTTCTTACTATCTTTTCACAACACCCATTATTCCCATCCGTCCTTCTGCACCAGTAAATGGTTGCCCCCTTTTTCTTTTTCTTTTTTCTTTTTC
>SGPK01000681.1:0-10696 GCA_004802695.1 Phellinidium pouzarii
CTCGCGTCCTCGCAAGACCCAGCAATGGCCGCACTCAAGGACTCTGCACCGCCCGCCGCTCTCCCACCCGGTACTGCTACACGTGGCCGCAACAACTACGCGCTCTTCGGTGTGCTACGCACGAAGCCGGGGCGCGCTGACTCCCCACCAACGCTCTGCATGTCGTGCAGCGACAAGATCGCGTCATGGAGCGTCATCGGAGTACAGGGCGCTCTCGCCTCTAGTATGTTCGCCCCGATATACGTGTGCTCTGTTGTGATTAGTGACGTGCCGGAAGAAATGAGGGAGGTGGTGAGGGAGGATTGCGAGCGGGCTTTTTATCGGAGGTTGGAAGGGATCAAGAGTAAATTTAAATTTAAATTTAAAAAAAACATTCTGGAAAGAGACCAATGAAATGCTGAATTTTTGTTCGCAGATCTTCCCGAAGGCTTTCGTTTGTCGAAACCCGACGTACAATTCACCAGCACAGACTTCGTGCTTTCGCGGACTGCACTGCATGCGCTGCATCCGCACAGCCTGCCTCCTCCTTCAAGCAATGAATGTGAGTGATTAGGCCTCAAATTAGGTGACAGCCCGCATTGATGCCTGGCCCTCCTCTCCGAAAGCTCTGTGCTGGTTCGCAGGTATGCTGACAGGTCCGGAGGTAGTTATCAACGGCACACGGCGCGGAGTGGGCGCGAAACAACGCGGACTCGAAAGATCTCGGCGAGTCCACATCGACTAAATTCCCGGGCAGATTTGATATTTTAGTTCAATTTCATTAGACCTCGCTTGTGCAAGCTCCAGTTTTTCAGACTGCACGTGCAAATCATGCAGATACTCGATAAAGAGTTTAAATTGTGCGTACGTTCCTTACAACCTCACATTCCCTTTTCCTGTTGTGAGCTACTTAACACCCCGGCTGAACGCATTTTTCATCTTGTTGAAGGTCAGACACGACGTACCACCGCGCCAAGAGATCCGACGTCGCTTTCCAACTCGCCCGGTCTGCGCTGAAAGGCCCAGATGGTCCTTTTGCAGGATGGGTCATCAGCGGAGAACCATGGGAGTCATTCGGCGTTGAGGGTGAAATCATCATTCCCGACAAACAAAAGCAAGATCACGCCGATGATTCGTAGGATACATATAGGCAACTATGGATGTACAGAACGGCATACGCGAGGGAGTTGTCCGCCGCGAGATCGTCACTGCATACATTGAGACAGGTAGTATAATAGTTGCTTGCTGAGCAAGGCCAGTGTAAGCATAAAAGGGAGGAATGTAGGTATAATAAACGTCGTGAAGTATCTAGTAATGGTCACCCGGAGGTAGTTATGAGGAATGGTAATCGTTACATATCATCAAGGATAGAAAAATAATACGAGGGAAACAATAGCGCAAAAGACATAATCATAAACAAGGAGTAAACACACGGACCAGCTCTACTTATCTTTCTTCTTCTCAGTAGGCGTAGCCAGAGCTTGCTCAGACGAGTCAGAAAGGTCGAGAGTGCTGATCGGCGTTTCTACAAGACTGATGTCCTGTGCGACGAATACCGGCGATTCGGTCACTACAGATGCATCGTCCTCGCTGGCCGTTCGTGAATGCAACCCATCGAGGCGCTCGGCTGGAGTATCTGCGCCGGAACGGGAGGCTGATACTTGAGCAAGCTCCTTGCGGAGGGCCTCGAGTTCACGTTCGAACCTAAGCAGAGGTTGACAAATGAATTCATTAACCCGATCGGATGTTTGCTGTTTAAAAGTTACGCACTTCCGTCCAAAGACCTCTATATAGAATCCGCCACCGTTCCATACACTCATGGAGAAGAGAAAAAGTAGGTACGTCGCACTCCAGAAAGAACTCTGATAGAGCACAAGCACGGGAAGCTCGACAACCATTGTATAAACTGAGAAAAATCTCGTTAAGGTTCTAACAAAGAATACTAACATAAATATCGGTACGCACTTAGTTGACCCGTCATGAATGAGAACTCCCTATAACGCTGGGGGACACGGCCAAGCATACGCCCGATAACACCTCGTCTATCATTCAACATCCATGAGAAGGATGTTGTCCGTTCTCCTGACTCAATTTTCTTGCGGCGATCGATAAGAACAAACTACATAATGAATGTCAGTCTACCACAATATCCTCCGGAATGAACGGAAATGACATACTTTATAATACAGCGCTTGCCATATTATATCTAGACATAAAACTGGTGTGAAAAAACAATTAATGAACATACGAATGCAATTCTTACAGATCACAGCGCTGAAACCGAATGCTTTCAAAGGTTCAAGGCGAGGAGCCTTAGCAACCGCAGGGAAGCGCGATTCTACGCCTGGATAGTGATGTCTAAGAGGTATTGAGTACAATGAGCATCAATGAAAGACGTGGATACACACCGAATCACTGTGAATACTAGCGGTGCATAAATGTGTATGAAGAGTGAGGTGACTTTATCGAAATCGTGGAAAACAAGACTGTTTCGCCATGTGATGACAGCACTCGCCAGAGATCCATGCGACATGCAGTAGCAAGCAATCCAAAGCGTGGCACTTGACGGAGCAAACCAAATGAATATGAAGTTGAGAATGGTTGCATAGTAGCAGAGATCGAAGAGAAAATAATGCCATGCACGTTTCTTGTAATAATAAGCGCGCAACGGAAGGAGAATGGCGGCCTGGACCGTATATGTGATGTGAAGCCATCTGTGCACACGTTCATGTAAGAATGAACATCCGAAAGACAGGGAAACGCGTGTACGCACTGCGGAGCCATGCCAAACAGGAGCGCAGTTAAGAGGAGCGACATGACGCCGAAGAAAAACGATATTTTCTCCATAGTTCGGACAACCTTCACAGATTGAAGAGCGGTCGAGAGCGATGCCATGCGACTTGAGACCTGAAACGCGACGCGGCGCGTCAGGTTAGTCTCTACGACCAGCAAACCATGATAAAGCGGACTAGCCTTCAGCTTGAATTTCTGCACCTCACGTTCGAGGTCCTTCGCATTTGCAGCGAAGAGGTCTCCCNGGGGGGGCCTTGAACTTAAACGCCTCTTCTGCGCGCATCTTGAGTCTATCAGAGTGCTTCTTCAATCTGCGCTCGAGCAGGTCCATGCGCGAGTCGNAAAAACGTCTCGATCGTGTCTATAGTTCGATGTTGAGCTCAGTGAGAGCACACAGACTACGGATATTATGAAAACGTACCGAGAAGCGTGAATGCGCCGGTCCATTCTCCAGCATCGTCGCGGACAAAGCGTTCGAACGGTGCAGAAAAGAATCCCATTCCACTAATGTTTGAGTGAAGTCCTGGTGTCTCAGGTCGAGACGATGGGCTCGGGGGTCGTGAAAAGTCGTTGGGAGGATCGATCGCCATTTTATCGACGCGTTGCTAGTGAGCAGACAATGGTGAATAATGTGGGGAACCAAGTAAGACAAGTGAAGGGTTGAAGTGGTCGCGGTGGCCTCTAGAGGGCGAGGGCGTGGCTGGTGACCGTGGGTTGCTCCTTCGGGATAACATGCCAATCCGTATCCACCTCGCTACTAGTAGCAGCTGTGGATTACCGCGTCACTATAATCGCGGCGCTGGTGGAACGCGCTCGTCGTGCTCGATGGCTCTTGCGGGTCTGACATCGTCCATTTGATCCTGAACACGCTCGGAACGAGGTTGCCTTGATCGTGTCCTTTACGGAAAGATACTTTTGTATACCAACTCAGAACGCTAACCAAAGCACACACAAAACGCGTTTCGTTAATTTCTAAGTAGAGGCTACAGTATCTATCTACATCAACGACAAGTCACCAAACTTCTCCTTGTAGCCTGGAGAACGGTATGAGACAAAATAATGTGAGGGAGAAAGCCAAGAAAAGCGTACCAGGTACTGTCCATTTGCCCTTCTTGACCATGGTCTCGACAGCCTTGGTGATCTCCGGGTGCGCGGTTCCGACGTCCTCAACCTGAGCAGAATTTTGTAAGTGGTAGCACAGGGGAACACAATGAGGGCGACTTACAGTGAGCTCGTCGAAGGGTCGGACCTCCTCGATGTTCGCAAGCGTAGCCTGGAGATCTTTGAGTTCCTCGTCGATCTTAGCCTCAGTCATCTTCGCATTCTCGATCTACAGGAAAATCTCAATATTCCCTCGCATGTATAGCTTCACAACGTTCTTACCGCCTTCGCCTCAAACGTCTCAATCGCCTTCACGTGCGCGCTGACATCGTAGGTCACCGGCTTGAAGTCCTTGAGGATCTTCTCCGCCTCGTCGACGATAGCCTTGTTCTTCAGGACAGAACGGTAGTGCGCAATGTCAACCTTGGCGGGCTGGGACGCGAGCTGTGAGCTGAGTAGCTTGGCATCAGCGTTCCGTTTGCGGAGAGCCTGTAACGAGGCAACAGTCTCTGCAGACGACGTCAACTTCCTGAATAAAATGATTTGGATACAACGGGGAGACTCACCTTTTCCGAGTCCTAATTTCGAGTAAATACGCGTAAAATCCTGTCATTCAAAAAAGCGGCGTTAAACGATGCAGTACCAGAACCAGTAGACACACGCACAAGGGCGACAGTCGCTCCTTTTGACGCCATGACGCTCTTCAACAGAACGAAAAACCATTTTGAGTTATCATAGAAGATATCTGAGGAAAACTCACTCACCTCAAAGCGTTGGATGCACGGAACGGTTGGTTAAAGGTTGGACAGGATGACCGAAGGGAATGAAAGGGAGAATGCGAATGTGCGATTACCTCGGATAAATCCGGCTCCTTACATCAGACTCATTCAGACAAAAATGTTAGCTATAATGTACGGGATTCAGATTACATTAAAATTCCAAGGAAAATAAATGGCGTTTTCCATACAGTACATGGGATACTTTTATCACGCGTTAAGACGTTTTTCCCCAGCATCCTTCTCCACCAGCCATCCGGTCTACCCAGTGCCGTTGGGCAACATCAAATGAATAAGGAAGAACGTAGTTCTCATTATTTGCAGGGAGGACTTTGAAGATATCAGCGTGTTTCTCGACTGCTTGTAACCTATCCATCATTTCCATATGGTCTGGATATGGCATTCCCATCGCACTCATTTCGGGTGGGTAAGGCTGAAGTCGTAGTTCGACCATCGAGGGAGGAAGGCGAGGAGCTGGTGCCACATACGTCCTTCCATCTGGACAGCGTTCGACGGGCATAGCGAGGGAGTCGGGATCGTATTCAGTAAGACCAAAAGTGACTTCGAAGGCCTGAGCCAATATGTTACCTGACAGGATGCATGACAATGGCTCCGTGATACGAACATGCGTCAAGCTAGGGCATCCATCAGTCAGCGCGCTAAAAGATGCCCATGGGTTAGGCATGTCCCCCGCTGCGAGATGTAGTCGCTTGAGCGAAGGTAAATTTAAGTCATTCGGCAGAGGAGGATAGTCTCCTCTGATAGTTAGTTCCTCTAGATTAAGATACGGAAAGGTGAGCAAGTCATGCAGCATCTTGATGCTGTGTTCATAGTGAAGGAGCGTCAGAGAATAAAGTCGAGCGGAGACAAGAGAGAGGATGTGGCGCAATGCAGTACGGAAGGCTAAAAGCTCTTTGTCTCTGTCTACTAGCCAGTCGCGAATACGTTGCCTGCGTAAGATACGTTCGGAATTGGTTTGAGGCCAATAGACGATGAAATCTGGCAACACGACGTGGAACTCGTCGCGGTTGCGGTCGGATATAAGTACGTGGCGTACGTAGGCAGAGAGTCCAGGTTTATTGAAGAGTGTATATTGGAACGAGATAACACGACTGCGTGTTGGAAGGTAGACCACTCGATATAATAAGGGTGTTGCCAACTCGTAGAAGTACTTGTTGATATGAACAAGGTTCGTCTTTCCGACTTGGTGAGCGAATTCGCAGATAGATAAATGGATTTCGGGAGGCAATTCGCAGAAGGACATCAAAGAGTCAACAAATTGGGCACGAGAAAGGATAGCCTCCATGTAGAGGTCTTGAACATCAAGGATTTGTATATTTTGCACTTTGCTCGTTGCTCCAATCAACTCCATGGGGGGATTGTCTCCGAATCCCTATTGTGCTTTGCGGCATTTCAGAATGACGGAGACTAGCTTTAATTTGTGCGCATCACGTAAGGCCGAAGTGGCGAATAAAACTTCCACAGATGGGAGGGCGAAAGGAGACAAACCGTAAGATTTAACCATTAATATTGTTGTGATCCAAATGATGAGCAGGATATCCTGTCAGTGATTGCTGCTCAGCGAGATATTTCATGTCCGACAAGATACCGGTCAACTTTATTGCAAGTTGTTCGAAGACAGTAAATAAATAAAAAGGTGCATGCAACGCTGGCAGGAAGGCCATCCAGATCCGTGAGTACCGTGAGTATCGGTACTTTCGACAGGCAAGAGTTGGGGGAGATCGGCCAGGACGAGGAGATGGTGGAAGAAAGTGTACAGCTGCTGGCCTGATTAAGTAAACCAATCATGTCTATCTTTTACGTACTACGCCCAGCACAGTACTACTCACCGAAAGGTTTATTCACGAAGAGTTCCCTCTCTTTTACTCTAATCTCCTGCGCATTCGTCCTGGTCTCTGGTTGAGGCTCCCGACGTCCTCAAAATGTCTACGGCGCCATTTGACGCGTCGAGTTCGCTCCTCAATGTTCCCGACGCCACTCAATCGTATCTTGAAGGAATTGAGAAGCAATTCCACCTTAGCGATGAACATTTGCTTGCCATCACCCGTCAGTTTGTAGATGACTTCAGGATGGGACTGGGCGAATACAACAAGGCTATGGCTATGATGTGAGACGATAGTTCTAATTTCATTCACTTATTCATGTGCGGCATTGAAGTCCTACATTCGTCACTGGGGTCCCCGACGGAACTGAGAAGGGGTGAGCGCTTTGACATGGTTTTCCTTTACTACTCTCACGCGCGCTTATAAGGACCTTCCTCGCCTTGGACCTTGGTGGAACAAACCTGTGAGCATTTATTTGTTCGCTATCCCGTCATTACAAGTCACTGACTTCTGATGCCAGCCGCGTCTGTGAAGTTCAGCTTCACGGAAACAAAGAATTCAGTCTGCGGCAACAGAAATACAAAGTATCAGAGGCTCTTAAGACTGGGGAAGCTACATTATTATTCGGTGCGTATCGTCTGCAAAAGCGGAACGGCCGATCGGAAATAAACGTGCATATAGACTATCTTGCAGACTCTGTCGACGAGTTCGTGACTTCTCAGGGTCATGATATAAGTAATGACGAAGCATTACATCTGGGTTTAACGTTTAGCTTCCCTGTCGAGCAGACTGCTCTAGACCGGGGTGTGCTTTTGACATGGACAAAAGGATTTTCGGCNAAAAAACGCGATCGGCAACGACGTGGTCAAACTACTACAGGACGCATTCGACCGTAAACACATCCATGTCAGGTGCTCTGCTTTGGTCAACGATGTATGGATGCCTAGCCTCCCATATGACTGCATTTGATTCTGAAACTCATAATGACAGACAGTGGGCGCTCTCTTGTCCCGAGCGTACACAAGTGGTGGATGCCTCCTCGGTTGTATATTTGGGACGGGTACAAACGGAGCTTATGTTGAAGACTTCCACAAAATTCATAAACTCGCAAATTCTTCTTCACAAAACACGCAGAAGATGGTCGTGAATACTGAGTGGGGCGGATTCAATAATTCGGTATGTTTATCTATTATAACGATACATAGGAAAACTGACGTTGAAAATTTCAAGCGATCTATTCTGCCCTCTACGCCATTCGACAACAAACTCGACCGAGAGTCAATCAACCCACGTTTTCAGGCATACGAGAAATTCATCTCGGGAATGTATCTCGGCGAGATAACGCGTAACCTCCTGTTGTCTCTCATCGATGCTGCACCTCCCATATTATTCAACGGTTTCTCAACGCCCGTCCTTAATCAACATTATGGCTTTGACACCGCCTACATGTCGGACGTAGAAAGGGCAGAATCATTGGACGACATAAAGAGGGTGCTCGTTGACAAAGTTGGATTCGAAGTCGGTGCTGTCTCTGATCAAGATGCGGAGATAGTCCGATGGGCATGTAAATCGGTAGCCACTCGAGCTGCTAAACTCAGCGGATGTGCAGTAGCAGCTGTTCTCGTACAGACTGGTCATGCGACGCTCGGCGGTGGCCAATCAACTTCTGAACCGAAATATAAAGTCGGCGTTGACGGAAGGTGAGTATTTCACCCGAAACTTAGGTTTTGATAGGATGTCAGTTTGATTGTACCTTCTTCAGCCTTATCCAGTTTTATCCGAACTTCGAAAGTCGATTACGGGAGTCCCTGCGTGCTATTGTGGGAGAAGATGTAGAAAGGAGAGTGGAGATAGGCCTGGCGAAGGACGGGAGTGGGGTCGGAGGTAAATGGTCTCCAAAAGCGAGATAACATTTTGAACATTTCTCATGACTTGCCACAGCCGCGTTGTGTGCGCTCCAAGCTCTCAAGCAGGAAAAGAAGGAGACAGACGTTGAAATTGCGCACGATGGCGAATCAAAGTTGTGTGCATAACGGCGTCAGCGAGGAAGAAATAATGCTGTATAACTTAACACACGTGTTAGACTCAAATAGATGTTGTATGTACCACTTTATACAACTGGATTACCGCCCCATTTTGGCCAGGGGGAAGTGCAATGTCTGTTTATTTGCCCGAAGTTATCCCGAACTCCTTATAGGCGCTTACGGGTTTTACACACAGGTGTTGCCTCAACTAGTTACGTCAACTTAGGCAAGAAACTTCCTTACCTATTGTTTTCTGCTTTCACGCCTTTTTTATGAATACGCGAAGTGTGCTGACGAAATAAGACCTTATCTTTGGGAACGCGGCCTCTCGACTGGCATATATAACACTCTCTGCTCTAATTAAAATTAATTGCCTCCTGGAATATGTCTGCCTCGCGACCCTTGACTTTCGATTGCCTCCCAGTTGAAGTCCACACTATCATCTTCGGACTTGCATGGTCTGCAGATTTCAACGCAGAGGGACACACCTATCGTACCGCGCTCAGTCTGTGCCTCGTCTCGCGTACATTTTATTCGCTTGCTGTCCCAGTTCTTTACCGCACGCTCCTGATAGCGGGTCGGGAGAACGTATTGCTCCTCGCACGCACGCTGTGCGTGCGACCAGATCTCGGGGAGTGCGCCATACATCTCTTTCTTAGCGACCGCGGCCGTCAGCAGGAAAATGTGGACGATGACTCGGCGCTTGAAGTCCTCCCGTCGTTCGCATTTTCGTATCCGCGGACGCGCGAAGGACGTGTTGAACGCCTTCAACGCATGCACGTCTGGCTTGCTGCGCGTTCAGAGACGCTCGCCGCTTTTCGGACTGCAGTACACGATATCTTGGGTAAATTGAAACTTTTTGATTCAGTGAAAGGCTTACAAGTGTTTATATTGCATTTTCTATGTCGACTTACTTACAGATGTAGTCTCCTTGCGTTTACACACGTTGGCCATATGCCTATACAGGCATTACAACAGCAGCGCGGACAGCGGTCTTTCCGACGCGCTTGAGCATCCATATCCAGCGCTCACCGAGGTTCGTTCTAAACTTAATATCGGGCATTAAAAGTGATTTTTCCTGACGTCTATATTCGCCTACTTTATGCTTTCTCTCAAATAATCAACCCCTTTCTTCCCCAGCTGACCGTTCGGGAGAACTCCCAGCCACAGCCTTGCGAACGGTTGAGCCTACCGGCCCTCGTTCGTCTGCATATTGCGGCCGGTAACCCTCCGCACCCCTTTTCAACACTTGGTACGCTAATAGACAGCTGCCCACGTCTTACACATGTGCGGCTCTCCGAGCCGCTCATTAACGAAGTCGCAGTGTCGGCACTCGAGACGGCGCTCACGCCTGGCGTTCTAGCCGGTGGCCAGCCACAATCGGATGCCGGTTCAGATTTAGGCTCTCCTGCGTCTACAAGTACGAGAGTAAGAGGCCCGCCGAGGACGCTGGAGAGATTTGTCCTTGAACCAAGTCCATTCATGGTTGTAAACTCTCCGACTGGCGGAGGGGCCGATGCTTTTGCTAAACTGGAACGTCTTGCGGAGCGCACGAGNTTTTTTCGAGTTGGTAACCTGTACGGCACTCTCAGGCGGGAAACGCGAAGATAGATATCCGTTCAGTGATGCACTAAGAGATTGGACAGACCGTGTTATGGGTAGAATTGGTTGCTGGAAGAAAATAACCGCGGACAAGTGAAAAGTCACGGTTCAAAGTGCCACGACCGTGCTTCTGCTTCTCGAGAAGAGTGTGTATACATGTAAAATTAGGCCCTTCGTTTTAGTCTCGTGTGCAAAGAATAGCACAAATATCAACTTCCGAGGATCGGCGGTCATTTGCGTAACGTAACTCTTGCTTTTTTCGAGGTATGGCATACCAACTGGTTGGTCTCTATCCAGTATTCGTACTCCGTTGTGGATTTGAATGCTTGAATTTCCTCTTGAGAATATGCACTCATCATAATCGGCGCATCGCAATAAGTAACCTGGGACCAGACTCGGAGGCGGCCGAGCTTCTCACAGATGTTTCATCTCGGAGTGAAGACTGGTGAGAGCTGTCGCACCCGCAGTATTCAAAAAGCGTGCTTTCATCACTTTCCTGCCATTCATGCTTTCGACGTCCTTCACACGAGTTCAATTGTTAGGCAAAGGAGCACATAATTGAGCTGCACAATCGTAT
>SGPK01000682.1:0-10682 GCA_004802695.1 Phellinidium pouzarii
CGTCAGGCGGTGCTCCCTCAGCTCCCAGGCCCAGCGCGGCTTTGCCGCAGGGCCACTCAGCATTGCTCGAATCGATCCAAGGCAAGGGTGTGCATGTGCTGCGTAAAACAGCTGGTCCACGTGAGCCCACCACGCCTGCTTTAGGGCGCGTTGCAGGCGAGCCTGCACCCGCTTCTCCNAAACGCTNGGGGGTGCGGCAGACGAAGCAGCAGCAGGTNGGGGGAGGAGACCTTGCGGCAGCACTTGCTGCAGCGTTAACACAGAGGAATAAGAAGCTTGGGGATAGCGATGACGAGGATGACGAAGAAGAATGGGATTGAACGAGATTACGAATTTGGATGATTACTATGATGGCTACGTCGATGACGAGTCAGGCTATGTGTATTGAAGAACCGGAGACCGAGAAGGAGATACACTTTGGGGGGAGAATGGCGGATGAAGCAGGAACTCCGCCTCCTTTGTCTCTATTAGCTCGATTGAGTTAAATGGGGAAATGAGTCCGCGCCCGCACTTGTTATACGTCGGTACGAGATTATGGTGTATTCGTCGACTAGAGTTTGGAATAAGTTCGAGTGAGATCTGTCCAGGAGTTTTGTTTGTAACTGTCTGGGGCATGTTTGCTTTTGTGTCTCTGTTTCTCTGTCTGTGAGTTCAGTATCATTACATGGTTATGTACTTTACGCACTGCCAAGCTCAGTAGCGGGCAATGACTGGATGTACATATAATTTATACATACACATCATAGAAATCAAATGTAGATAGACGAAACTTCACGACGGTATATGGACGTTAAGATTCAAATACAGATGCATTACCGCATACCAGTATCATGTTATGATTTTCATTTCCGAGAGGGCCGCATCTGAAGTTGTCTTCTATGTATTTTTAAGTAGGGCAAGGGCAAAAGGTAGTGAGAGTGATAGTATCATTCTACGCTGATCGCGTGCCGTTGCCGCTTGTGTGCAACCATCATCTGCAGGTTAAACCATTTCCTTCTCCTCTCCAACAGTCACTTTCCTCCTCTCTTCATTTTCTTCCCAACTCACTCAACCAACGCTTTCTCACCAGGCGTATAGTTCAATTCACCTGTTTTTAATCTTAAGAACCAGCCATGGCTGATACGCTGGTGAGCTGATCGATGTTGTCTGTAACTGATGCTGGGATCAGTACTAAACAGCTTCATATAACTTCTTTTGATTTCTACGCTGCATTGTGTATTGTGTCGGGTGTGTCGGTAGTCTGAAGGTAAGTTTAACTTTCTTCATCTTCTGGAGTGTCTGGTCTTGGACGCGACTCTATATGCGCCTTGATGTTGCATACATGCGTTGGGACATGGACACTGTGGATATTGTGCGACGCGTACTGATCATTACTTCATGTCTTTTTTCCCTCAGAGCAAATTTCTGGTGAGATAAAAATGACAACAGATACGAGCCATTGGGACATATTGTTTATGTTATGCAGAGTTCAAGGAAGCATTCTCGCTATTCGACAAGGGTGCGTCTTTTCGTCATTTTCCTTTTCTCTTTTTCTTTCGGCCGGATGATATCAAAATTTGCTTAATAGATGGCGATGGCACTATTACGACGAAGGAGCTTGGCACGGTGATGCGCTCGCTAGGCCAAAATCCGACAGAGGCAGAGCTGCAAGACATGATCAACGAGGTCGACGCAGACGGGAACGGGACGATCGACTTTCCCGAATTCTTGACGATGATGGCGCGCAAAATGCGCGACACGGACAGCGAGGAGGAGATCAAAGAAGCGTTCAAGGTCTTTGATCGCGACAACAACGGTTTCATTAGTGCTGCGGAGTTGAAGCATGTCATGACCAATCTCGGTGAGTGCTGCGTGCCTTGTCCACTGGTGTGAACATGCACTGAAAGTATGATGTGAAGGGGAGCGCTTGACGGAGCACGAAGTGGATGAGATGATACGTGAGGCAGACGTTGACGGCGATGGCCAGATTAACTACGATGGTGCGTCTGTACCCAGTGGCATTAACTATTCTATTAAACTCTGCTTTATCGACAAATGCAGAATTCGTAAAGGTAAAGCCTTGCAACTTCATTTTTAGATTATCTTGCTCATTCAACCTCCTGTAGATGATGCTTGCGAAGTGATCGTATACGGAAGATCCAGTATAGTAAACTCTTGTACACCTGTGACTATATATGTCTCTGGTTAAGAACCCGCCTGTATTTAGTATTATCATCGTACACCGTTCGTTCATTTATTTGGGGATGAGAAAAAGCTACGTAATGAGATGCGTGTTTCTGGGGTCAGCCGTTTCTGACGTCATCGGCGCCTTTGCTTGCCTGTTCCGCAGTGCATATAAACAAGCAAGGGGGACTTAGGGGGAGGTCTCAGCTCTCCGTCTCTCCTGCGTGCACGTACTGCACATCTACCGACTTGTAGCATTATGTCCAGCTTCTTCAGCAAAATCAGGGACAAGACGCGCCGCCACTCGTCCGGCCCAAAGAATCCTCAGGCTGAGAACGGAGAACAGCAATTCTCCATCCAGCCACACCCTGCTGTACGTCATTTCTCTTAAGACTCTGTACATGAGCTTCAGTTGACGAGCCGGATTGCCTTTCGGGATTATTTCGGCGATTTTAGAAAACAAACAACCCGGTTGACCTTCAGCCTGAGCCTGAGCAAGGCGGCCTCGCGAGTGCTCGCGACCCAGCTTCGGCAGTGCATAGCACACCAGGTCCTGTCATCCCCAACGCGGAGATCCAGCAGAATATCCCGCCGCCCGCGGTACGTGCCTTGCTTTAGTGACATCTCCTGTTCAAGTGCTGATCAGTTCATCTATTCCTTACCTCGTGTCATCCAGAGTCATGATGAGTTGAGTGCTCGCGCAGCAGAGCTGAATAAGTGAAGGTGATGCGGGACGCTTCGCTTCTGTGCGAACTGCACATCTACTCGAACGGTGCTTGTGTTGGATACCCTTACTGCTGCGAAAATGATAACCTGTATGAGTATGAAGATGTATCCATGCTTACGATACGGTTGCATCTATAATTCCACTTCAGAAATTGTAATTTAATGAAGAGTTACACTGTGTTACTACTATCCGATAGATTATAGGATTTGCGTGAGGCGGAAGTCTACACACATCACGCAGACGAAGAACCTTGAAACTCATTGTAAGTTTTAAGTGATATCAATATTACCGACCAGGGAGCAGTCGGACTAGAGTCATGATGGGCGAGCGGTTTGGGCACATCAAAGTTTGCACACAGTAATAAATTAAGAATGTCATGCACGAAATTCCTTTTTTTTATTATTACTATTTTTGCTGCCTAACGCTGTCCAATGCCGAAATAACATATAAATTATTATCTGCTCCACCTTCGTGTCAGACCCACCCAATGTTTCTGTTTCATACGGTCTTAGGAATATATAGGAGCGTCAGAATTAATGCCCAGTAAATACCTTCGTAACAACTGCCATTGCAAATACAAAATTTTGTTGATAATTTCTGTAACCAACTTGGGCCAACCATGATGCGCACGCGTAAACCACGAGTGCTGGTCTGTCCAAATCTAAATGGTCAACAACCTTCTCTTACTCGAAAGATTCAGGCGGGCATGTCATCTTGCCATCATAATTACTTATGCTATTTGTAAGGATGAAGTGTCAACAGGGGAGAACTCAAAAGCATATAGGAACTCAGAAAATAAGGCTTGCTTTCGCACGCTGGATGTCCTTTTCTTTTCACGTCCTCTTGCTCTTTCTTATTTCGCGCGAAGCAGTGTAAAGCAGCGTCTAGATTGCGAGAGCAGATCAACCCAAGACCGGACGGAGACAAATTCGACTCTGATTTCTTTGTATTTCTCAATCCCTCGTACCAATTTGACAGCCTCCTGAGTTCTCCTGTGCTCCTTCTCTTATGCCTAGCTATCAGTGAAGAATACATACCATAGACGTACAAGATGTTCCAGGCATATAAACTCAGGCAATGAAAGGAACACATCCATATTGCGGCTGCACTGAAGGGGTATGGAAGAAGATTTTATATGCTGTTAAATGCAGAGTCAAAAAATTGTAATTGCACGGTCTTCTTTCAGGTTGAAGCTCTTGACATTACTTGTAACTTGCCGCTAATGATGGAGCAATGATTATGTCGTAGTTGTAGTAGGTATAGTACAATGGGTGGTGCCTGGAGGGATATCGAGAGACTTGAAAAAGATGTGTCCTCTAACCAAAGGTGTGTTCGTCACGAACGCGAACGTACATCTGTGCAGCAGCTACATGACCACACAGCATGAGTTTTGCTTAATACCAGTCAATACGTCAACCATCAAAGACAAGTAGGCTGCATACCTTCTTCGCAGTCTGATAGAATCGTTTGCTCTGCGCTCCAAGAGCATCAGAGCGGACAATGAGATCATCGAGCTTTTCCCCGCGGGCAAGAACAGACTCGATGGTTTGGTGTAGGATGATCTTGGTCTCGTCGAGCTCCTGCTGAACGCGCATGATCGCATCTGCGTTACGAGGATCCTGGTACTGCGCCAGGTAAACCTTGAGCTCCGGAAAGGGAATCGAGGCAGGATTAGAGTATGAGGACCGTGGAACTTTGGATGAGAATGTCTCGATGGCCTTGGTGAGCACACTAAAGGCAGGACGCCCTGGGTACTCGCCATCGGTGACCATGACAGCTGTAAGTACATAGCGTCAGTCACACAACGACAGTCGAGTGGCTTATGATGGCGAACCAACGAGCTGCTCCTCTCCGCCGCGATTGTAGATGTGGAAAACGTAGTTATTCTCAGTGACGCTCTGACGTTGACCTTGCGGTGTGTGCTCCGCAACAGTACGAGTGAAGAAGTTGAGGAATTCGCTAACGGTCCCGCGCTCATAGAAAGAAAAAGAAGAGAGGTCCTGTGCGCTCGCGAGCACGGTCGACTGAGACGATGACACCTCGAGTATGGACAGCGCGTAGATCTTCATCGTGGTCGTCGTTTAGACACTGAGCTGTTGTCGCTGTCGGTCAGGCCAAGTAAATAGTAATAGTAATAATAACACGTCGCTTACGTATGCACACACAGCTTTTTTTTTTCTTCTGATACTTATTTCTTGGGTTACACGTACACGTCGCCCAACGACTTACTTTTAGAATGGGCTCGGTGCGCATCGACTCGGGCGAGGTCAAGGCGGCATCGTTGCATGCACGTCTGCCGCTGTGGGCGCACATTTATTGCGTGCCTTTCGCGACATTATATCCCCTGTTCGCGTACGCTTACTTTGTTCGTTACGATGACTGGCTTCGCTCAGAGGAGTGGACATTCCTTGCCTGTGTCACACTCGGCGCGGGCCATGCACTGAGCTTTCTAGTGACCCGCTGGAGCACTACTGCCCGAGCGACCATCACTTGCCGTCCCGCCAATGACGTCCGCAAGGCCGACTGCATTCGTCTCGTCCCCGAGCAGTTCAGAGGAAAGGGTGATATCGTGTCTCTACGAAAGAAAGACGTATGTTGCAATCAGGCTTTATACACGTCGTTGATACTTATGGGCTTGCAGCCAGGAGATCCATCGACATATACGTTCTCCTACCAGCAGGACACGTATGTGCTCGTTTCTGAGAATCCGCTTACCTTCGCGCCTTTACCATACCCGTCGTCTACAAAACCACCGCTCGTCAACTATCAACTTCCCGCTGGCCCCTTTGCGCGTGGTCTAACCTCTGCTGACATTCCTAGCCTCTTCAGCCTTTACACCAAGAACGAGTTCCATATCCCCATCCCTGCGTTTGGTACACTCTTCGCGGAGCATGCGACTGCACCTTTCTTTGTCTTCCAGATCTTTTGCGTTGCGCTGTGGTGTCTCGATGAATATTGGTACTACAGTATATTCACGCTTTTCATGCTTGTCATGTTCGAGTGTACCGTTGTTTGGCAGGTGAGTGCTTGTTCTTGAGATATATTCTCGTCTTTGAGAACCGCAGATGAATTTTTGGTGGTGATGGAACTGCGCGCGTTGTCAATGTCACTTGCGGGAGATGAATTTATTTTAATGATGCCGTAAATCCTCTCGGTAGATTCATGCAGAAGCTGTTTCATCATTCTGCATGAATTCCTGTGGCTTTATTTTCTTGCTTTCCCCGCTGCAATGGAATTGCGCCGCGCGATGAGATTATCTTCTGCGCTTTATTAAAATATTTCATTTGTTGACACGTTGCTAATACTTGTTCTCAGCGTCTAAGGACTTTGACCGAATTCCGCTCGATGTCCATCGAGCCGTACGCAATCCAATGTTTTCGTGATAGCAAGTGGATTGTTATCCAATCGGACGAACTTCTGCCAGGTGATGTTGTGTCAGTTGCCCGCCAGCAATCACACAAAGAAGGTACGACTGTCCCTGCCGATCTCCTCCTTCTGCGTGGCACATGCATAGTCAACGAAGCCATGCTCTCCGGCGAATCCACACCTCTGCTTAAAGAGTCCATTGAACTCTTCGAGGGTTCTGAACATCTTGATGTTGATGGTACTCACAAGAACAGTGTCCTCTTTGGTGGCACGAAGGTGTTGCAGTCGAATAACGGCAGTGCAGCTATTGCAGGGGGTCCTACCACACCAGACGGTGGTTGCCTAGCGGTTGTATTGCGCACTGGCTTTGGTACCGCACAGGGCTCGCTTGTGCGCACTATGCTTTTCTCCTCGGAACGCGTTTCTGCAAACACTCTCGAATCCTTCCTTTTTATCGCGTTCCTACTTGTCTTTGCCCTGGCAGCATCCGCATACGTCTGGCAACAAGGTCTCGCGCGCGGGCTTAAAAAATCGAAGCTCTTGCTTGACTGTGTTATGATCGTCACTTCTGTTGTACCTCCTGAACTTCCTATGGAGCTCTCTCTGGCCGTCAATGCTTCCCTTGTCGCACTTCAAAAACATGCCGTTTTCTGTACCGAGCCATTCCGCATCCCTTTTGCGGGGCGAGTTGAGGTCTGCGCGTTCGATAAGACTGGTACGCTTACTCAGGAGAGCCTCGTCGTGGAAGGCGTCGCAGGCGTGGACTTGAACAACCCTAAGCGCCTCGTTGAAGTGAAGCATACCGGAAAAGAGACCGCGTTATGTCTCGCTACCGCACATGCGCTCGTACGTCTCGATGACGGTATGATCGTCGGTGATCCGATGGAGAAAGTCGCACTCGAGGCTCTTGGCTGGCAATTGCTCTCGGGTGACCGCGTTGCGCCTTCCAATGCGAACAGCAATGGTAATGCTAACAATTTAAACGGCGTCAACATGAGTGCCGGTACGGTGGAACTGCACATCCGGCGGCGCTTCCAGTTTTCGTCCGCGTTGAAGCGCATGTCGACCGTATCGACTGTGCAGCGTGGCGCAGGCACTGGGCGCGCGCTCGTAAGCATGAAGGGCGCTCCGGAGACGGTCAAAACTATGCTTGCTAGTGTACCTGATGCTTATGACGAGACGTACAAGCACTACACACGTCGTGGAAGCCGTGTGCTCGCACTGGCAACGAAGAATATAGAAGGCATTAGGAGTGATAAGGTTATTTGCACTTTTACCTAGAGGAAGTACAGTGACAGGTTTTGATAGCTTAAACTCTAGATTGCCCACTTAGCGCGAGAGCAGGTCGAGAGCGGGTTGCACTTCGCGGGCTTTCTCGTCTTTCACTGCCCCCTCAAAGAAGATGCGGTTGAAACACTCAAGATGCTTGCTGATTCTTCGCATCGTGCAAGTCCTGTTTCTTCAATCTTCCGAGAATTCTTCCCTAACTGTTTTTAATTTTGATGAATCAATAGTGCATAATGATAACTGGTGATAATCCGCTGACTGCAGTGCATGTTGCGCGTGATGTCGAGATCGTAGACCGTGAAGCGCTTATTCTTGATCTAAAGGAAACCGCTAGACACGATGCAGGTAACAAGCCAGCCTTTTCTCCGCAACTGCGTGCTCATGACATTCACTGCTCTCTTTAGACTTGGAATGGCGCACCGTTGATGAATCCAAAAGCATCCCTGTAGACCCAACCTTGCCTATAGATCAGACTTTATTAGACGAATATGATATCTGTGTCACCGGTGCCGCCCTGAAGCAGTTCGAGGGCCGCCCCTCTTGGGCTGCGCTCATGCAGTACACATGGGTATATGCTCGAGTATCACCCGCGCAGAAGGAGCTCGTGCTTACATCGCTCAAGGCGCTCGGATATCTTACACTCATGGCAGGCGACGGCACGAACGACGTTGGTGCACTTAAACACGCCCATGTGGGCGTCGCTTTGCTTGACGGCACACCTGAAGATCTTCAAAAAATCGCAGAGCATCAGAGGCTTGAGCGCGTAAAGAAAGTATACGAAACACAGCTCAAAATGAGCGCACGCTTTAACCAACCGCCCCCACCTGTTCCGCCTGCTATCGCAGCTGCATTCCCCGAGGTTATTGAAGCGCACGCAAAAGCAGCAACGCAGCAACGCTCGGCGAGGCAGCAGAATCCTTTGGAAAAGGTTGATTGCTATTTTGATTAAAGTTTTGGAGCAATAATACTAATGCTATGTTTCAAGTTCGACCTGAATTCGATCACGAATAGTCTCGCAGATATGGACGCTGAGGATGACGTACCGAAGATAAAGCTTGGCGACGCCTCCTGCGCGGCGCCGTTCACTTCGAAGTTGTCAAGGGTCAGCAGTAGTATGTGTCTCTATCTCTCACCACCTGCAAATGGAAGAATCTGTGTTTGACTTACTGTCCTCGCTCTTTCAGTTGCGCATATTATCCGCCAGGGCCGCTGCACTCTCGTTGCGACAGTGCAAATGTACAAGATACTTGCACTGAACTGTCTGATTTCCGCGTACGCACTGAGTGTACAGTACCTCGACGGCATCAAGTATGGCGACTATCAAGTGACGATTACGGGCATGCTCATGTCTGTCTGTTTCCTGTGCATCTCACGAGCCAAGGTGTGTCCGCATCGAAAATCATGGGTAATCTTAAATTTCTGCTGATGCTGATGATGGTCAATTACACTTGCAGCCTGTAGAGAAATTGTCCCGTGAACGTCCGCTTGGAAACATTTTCAATCTCTATGTATTCCTCTCGATTTTAATTCAATTCGCGGTCCACATTTTGTCGCTGATTTACATCACCATGCTGTCGAATGCAAATGAAGAGTAAGTCTTCTCCTGCTTCCTCGTGTTCGTATGAATCGCTAAAGGGACNTTTTTCTATCTAAAAAAGTCGCGGCCCCATTGATCTTGAGGCCAAGTTTGAACCAAACTTGCTTAACACAGCCATTTACCTCCTTGGTTTGTCGCAACAGGTCTCTACGTTTGCCATTAATTTCCAGGTAAGTACCACGGGTATGCGATTTTGTATGTAATAAACTCAACAACAAACTTCTTTAGGGTCGCCCATTCCGTGAGGGTATTCGCGAGAACTCTGCGTTGTACTATGGGCTTATCGGCGCGAGCGCGGTCGCGTTCTCGGGCGCTACGGACTTCGTGCCCGAGTTCTCGCGTTGGTTACAGATAGTCGAGATGCAGACTTTTGTGAGCCTTTGCCTTTTATTGTACTCCTTCACTATGAGTTACTTACGACAATTTATAGTTTAAGGTTCGCCTGACGACGGTAATGATCGCAGACTTCGGAGGTTGTTGGCTCGTGGAAGTTGTATGTAAATACCTTTTCACAGAAAGCGAGCCTAAGGAGATGATCACACGAGGTCGTGCGCGCAGGGAGGCTCGCCGACGCACAGAGGAGGCAGTGCTTCAAGCACAGGTAGAAGCCAAAAAAATGGAGTGAATATGTGACATTTGGCCCTTAAGTTATGTAATAGTGAGGGAACAAGAAGACTTGTTCCACCTGTTACCAACGCCTTAGACACGAACTGAACGGAAAATCTGCACATCCTTAATGTACTTTATTGACTCTAATCACGTATGCTTGAAATAGATATTCTAACTACATTTTTTTTTGCGATCTACTTACGCGATTACTCAAGTACAAATGAAAATAAAGGCTATGTGCCAATCCGCCTGACATTAACGACGAAAGAGTTTACGGAGCCACCCAGTCCTTTCTGAATGCAGGCAATGGTCAATACTTTGGTCAATACTCACAAGTTGTTGAAAAAACTACTCACTAGCACGACGCCTATGATCGCTATCTTGAAAAAAAAAAGTGATTACATATGTTGAGGGGAAGAAATGTAAGCTGACATTTCGGGAGATTCATTTAAGTTAAAACGCACGATCGCAAATTTGAGCTGATTTCGCTACAAGGCGGCCATGTCCAGCATATTTAACCATTATTACTTTTCCTCGTACAGTTCTGCCTGAACCTAGAAAAGGTTAAGACTAGCCGTTGGAATGCAATTTGTATCTCAGGTATGATGAAGAAACAAACCCCGTTCGGTTCCGTCGGGATGATACAACTGGGCTGAATAAAACGAGAAAGTAAGAAATAGAGTAGAGTCAGTTTGTACAAGATATATTCTAGCAAGATAGTGAAGACACACCAGTGGATCTCTGCTCTCGGCTACCTGGTTGAGCAGCTTTTGAAGCATGGAAGTTACAAGTCATGTTAATGAGCTGCTTTGCGGAGCCTGAAAGTGAGGGAATACATACGTGCTGGAAACAAGGTAACGTCAGTCAGTACCTGATACTAATCATGTTTAGATAAAGGAAACGTACGAGGGGAACTTCCCGCTCGACTTCTTG
>SGPK01000683.1:0-10660 GCA_004802695.1 Phellinidium pouzarii
GATGCAAAGGATGACTGAGCGAAGGATGAGCATCAGTCAGCATAGAAGGGTATGGAACTTGGTGGAACAAGTGATCAGGTGATACAGGGGCTACTGTTGAAGTAAGCGGAGTGATGAGATGAGATGGATAGATAAGCGGAGTGATGTGATGAGATAGATAGATAAGCNGGGGGGGATGTGATGGGATAAGGTAAGGAAATTGTAACAACCACAGCAGAATGGAGTTGCTGAGTGCATGCATGGGACAATTTTTAATGCCATAAGGGCAAACATGAATAATTCCACTCTTCCTACATGGTTGTGGGGAGAGTGCCTAGGATACGTCACCTTCATTTATAACCGAACACCTAATGCCACACTCAATTATCGTTCACCTTATGAAGCACGATTTGGACAGATACCCGATCTATCTGATATCTACCAGTTTGGGCAACCTTGTGTTGTACGCCTCGAGATGGCTCCTAAACTCAGTGATCGTGGCACTATGTGCAGGTGGCTAGGCCCAGATGAAAAGTCAAATGGACATTGCATCTATCATCCAACTCAGCACAAGATTTCAATCGAGCGAAACATTGTCATGCTGAAACTGCAGACTCCCAACGTTCAGGATGTTAAGCCAAGGGCTATAACAGTGACAAAGTGACGAGTAAGAACAAAGTGATGAGTAAGCAGAGAGCCGGATTAGGGCCTGAGGGAATCGACTGGTACTGATGGGCTGAGTAGCACACTGGTGGGCTAGGTGACAAGGTGTTTGGCTATGAGAATGAAGAGCTCAAGCTTAGGGCTTTAGGGCTCTGAGTACATGCCTTATATACTACTGGTACATAGTGGTAGAAAGGGGTGGAAAGTGATGGAAAGGATGACTGAGCAAAGGATGAGCATCGGTCAGCATAGAAGGGTATGGAACTTGGTGGAACAAGTGATCAGGTGATACAGGGGCTACTGTTGAAGTAAGTGGAGTGATGAGATGAGATGGATAGATAAGCGGAGTGATGTGATGGGATAAGGTAAGGAAATTGTAACACAGGAGGAGAAAGAATGCGTTGACATTGGTCCAGATAGTGAGAACATCGAAAATCTGCGGCAACAGACAAATCTACCATCAGTACCTGATGAGCGCGTACCAACTCCAGAACCAACAACTCGCCCTAAGCGAAATCGAAAACTTACGTGATGCGCCAAGGGACTCGAGCTCACGGATGAAGATCCTGACAATCAGCCAGTTGAAGAAGAAGCCAATGAGGTCAATCATGTCAAAGCAATGCTAGCTTCAGGAGGAGACCCACTTGATGATCCAACAACGATCTCACAGCTTGGCAAGCGCACTGATGGAGACTATTGGTGGTCAGCAATGCATGAGGAAGTGCGCATTCTGGAGAAGCGTGGAACCTGGGAATATGCGTACCCTCCACCAAATTCAAATATCATTGAGTCGAAATTTGTCTTCAGAACCAAATGAAATGCTGATGGCTCCATCGAGAAATACAAAGCGCGGCTTGTTGCTAGAGGCTTTACACAGGTTGATGGTGTTGATTATTACTCAGATGACACCTTCACCCCAGTAACCCAGCTATCATCAGTTCATTCTATTTTGTCGTACACTGCCACCAACAACTGGGAAATTCACCAAATCGACATTAAATTGGCATACCTGTATGGCGAACTCGAAGATGACAAAACAATCTTTATGTGCCCACCTCAGCACTATGAACTCAATGGCATTCAGCCAGGCCAGGTGCTACAACTTCGGAAAGCACTCTATGGGCTTAAGCAGGCAGGATGACATTGGTATCAAGTCCTAGTCAATATGCTCACCAATGCCGGCATGACACGTTCTGATTACAACAATGCGGTCTTTTATCGACACCATCCTAACAGCGATATCAGTATCCTGTTTTTGCATGTCAATGATTTAACATTAATTTCAAATGAGACCTCTCGAATCAGGATGCTGAAGGATAAAATTGGTGCGCAAGTGGAGTACATGGATGGGGGAGATAAATTGGTTACTTGGCGTGGAAATCAAGCGGGATCGCACAAAGCGCACCATTATGATGCGTCAATTCTCTTATCTTGAAACTATTCTAACTCGCTATGGTTTCCAAGATGCACAACCAACCAATACACCCATGGACCCACACTTGCAGCTCAGCATCGAGCAATGCCCAATGATGAATGATGAAATTGCTGAAATGAGCAAACAACCCTACGCAGCGGCTGTAGGGGCCCTTTGCTATGCTGCCGATGTTACTCAGCTGGATATAGCATATGCTGTCGGTCAACTTGCTAGGTACTTGCAAAACCCCAGCTTTATGCATTGGACTGCTTGTAAGCACGTCTACCAGTATCTACGCTCGACGAAGGAAAACTGGTTAGTTTTNGGGGGGAAATGGTTATGGTTTAATTGGTTATTCAGATGCAGATGGAATGAGCACAGAAGGATGACATGCAATATCTGGATACGTTTTCAAACTATTCGGATCGGCAATTTCTTGGTCATCAAAGCGACAGACACTCGTAGTCTTGTCCACTACCGAAGCTGAATACATTGCCCTCACTCATGCTGCTCACGAGGCTATATGGTTATGTGCATTACTCAGTCAAGTCTTCAAACTCAAATCTTTACCCGTCGAAATCCACTGCAACAATCAGTCGGCTATTGCGCTATCAGCAGAAACCTGTTTTCATGCACGCACAAAGCATATCGACATTCAGTATCACTTCATATGTCAATGCGTCGCAGATGGAAAGATTCTTGTACCCTACATGCCTATGGACGATCAGGAGGCGGATATCTTCACTAAAGCATTACCACTGATTAAAGTCAAACACTTCACTGACAGACTTGGGTTGCACATTTGAGGAGGAGTATTAGAATAATCATGCTTAAGCTGCCTTAGTAATGTTTAGTCAGCCATGTACTGTGCTCAGTCAGCACATCAGTCAGCATATCAGTCAGCATGGTTAAGTAGGATTAGTAAGGACAAATCCCTGTAGTATATAAAGCGGCTTGTATGCCCCTGTAAAGAACAAGTGTTCTACTCTCACTCCGTGTGTGATCTCTCTGTGGATTATCCCAGCACTGGGTGCCTTGCTCGCATCAGATATACTGCGTGTATTCTGATATTCTTCTTGTGCATGAAACGATCTCCTGCTTTATTACAGCTAGAGGCTATCTACCTACAGACAGACAAATATAAGGTTCGTTAATCGTCTTTGCCATTTGCTGGATGATACCTACCTGCTGAACATCCGAGTCGTGTACATCTGCGCTTCGCAAAGAGCATTTTAATTTCAGGAAAATATTTCCAAATGCGTGATTAGCAGGTATATAAAGTGCGCTCACTCCGCATGCGTCTACCTCATGCAGACCACTCCTCGTATCAACTTGGCCATTTCGTATGATTTTCATAATTGACACTTTGCGTATCATGATTGAGACGGATTTATGTTTCAGTGGCGGTGGGATAGGAGGCCTCACATTGGCGGTAGTCTTGAACAAGTACTGCAATGACGTCCATATCGACCTATATGAATCCGCATCGCAATTCACTCAGATTGGAGCAGGTGTATCAGTATGGAAGAGGGCCTGGTTCATCATGCAGTCTCTCGGGCTCGACATTTCACTTGGGAAGATGGCTGTCCAGCCACCCGTCGATGATCCTAGTGAGTGAACACCGCCTAAGTGCAATCTTCCAAGCCAAATATGAATTGTTATTTTCCGAGCCCGGTTTCGTGTTCAGAAAAGGAGACCAAGAGGAACCCGGGTATAATTTTCACCAGATGATAACACCATGTATGTGTCTCAACACTTATATATCGATTCTGATTCTTTTGTATTGACTGTATTATAGACGGCGCGATCAGTCTTCACAGAGTAGATATACTCAAAGTGTTAACCGATAATCTTCCTCCTTCCCAAGCCTTTCAGGCTCACTTCTCCAAAAGATTAATTTCTTATGAGCAAGGCCCAGATTCAGTAACACTTCTTTTCTCAGATGGAGCTTCCACTCAAGCGGATGTGCTTGTTGGTGCAGATGGGATTAAATCCGCTACTCGTATGACTATGTACAAGAAACTGACAACATCTGCGGAGGAACACGGTATGGATAAAGCGGGCGACCTGAGAAAGTTCGTGCAGGCAAGCTGGACAGGCATGTATGCTTATCGTGCGCTAATAAAGACCGAGAGCCTGTTGAGAGAGAACCCTGGGCATCAAGCCGCTTCAACGCCCTTGATAGTAAGTATTCATATCTGTATTTACCCTTATCTTGTAAGTATTTTTGAAATGAGGTTAGTACTTTGGAAAGCATAAGGTGAGCTCGAGTCGTGTGAACGACCTTTCTTGTTCTAATTTCATTGAAATTAGCGTATAATATCGTTCCCGATTTCACAAGGCCGCCTTGTAAACTTTATTGCGTATGTAACGGGCCCAGGAAGAGATGGAAATGAGCTCGGCGGACCATCCGTTACAGATGTCACCAAACAAGAGATGATCGACCATTATCAAGGCTGGGAGCCAGAAGTGCAGGCTCTTCTAAACGTTAGGCTTTTCTTATGATTAGCAATACATATGCTTCTCGTACTGACAGTATATTTCTTTAGTGTGTCGATAAGCCATCGAAATGGGCGATCAGTCACTTGCAAGGTTTGCCCTGTTATGTTGATGGACGAGTCGCATTACTTGGAGATTCTGTATGGGCCATTCTTCAACTAACATTAAACCTAATTTATTGGATTGATGTCAATCCCAGGCGCATGCGATAACACCTCATCTTGGTGCAGGTGCTGGGCAAGCAATTGAGGTGAACATTCTTCGAAATAAACAATTAAGGGCTTGCTTATTGGCTCATTATGACGGTCTTAAGGATGCATTTGTACTCGGTCAGCTCCTTGCTCAGCTGCTCGTCACGAGGACGAATCTGTCTTTTGCATTGAAAGTGTACGATGCCGTCCGTCGTCCACTGGGAAATGCGATGGTTGACCGCTCACGGGAAGCTGGATATCTCTACGAGTTCAGCGAACTTCCTGAATCTATTGACGAGCTTAAAGTGTGAGCCGGATCGAAGGAGGAACTTGAGAAGTTGGCTAAAGAGATATACAAGAAGTGGGAGGTGCATTGGTCGGCACTGCCCGACGTGGAGTGGAAGGCAGCTGCAGAGATGCTACGGGATGTCGTCAGCAGTGCGTCTGTCCATGATAAGTCGATAATGGCGAAGTTGTAAATACTAATGTGATTCTCTCGCATACAAATGTAAATTAATTCCGTACACGAATTATCCAAATCAAAGATTCGGATCCTGGACAAGACCAAACCTCTGAAAACGCATCAAAGTTTGCGACATTGATTGTCTTGCTTTTGTGTAATTATTTCATCAATTTCATGTAGCTTCTCGATACCTCAAATATAACTCAGACGGCCTCATATGGAGCTATGTATGTCTTAAGTTTATTTTTTGGGGTTCGCATAACAATTTTTAAGCACTAAAAAGAGTATAACAAAATCACTCTAAATAACTTCAGGACGCTGGCCCAGAGAATATGCTATATGACCCATGCATGCTTGATGTATCTCAAGACATATTTATTTTTACATTGGAGACATTATTAATTTCAAATATCACATTTTGTTACAACAGAACACGTTTCCTGAGATCGCTGCGATTGTTATTATAGGTGCGGTCGGATTTGGCTCGTTCGTCTGGAGCCGTCACCATTGTAATGGCCAGCAGCGTCTATCCGACATTCACGAGCCTGTATCAACGGTCGGGAAAAACAGCGCTAGAGCATCCGTCGAACCATTCTCGACGTCCCGTGTGAAATTGTTCCCAATAATAGACAAACCCTCGGAAATATTAATACCGAGTATCGACAATTTGAGTGGTGACTCGGCGCACAAAAGCGGCGCCGCGCAGGCGGAGAGTGTCCTTGCGACACGAGGATGCGTACGTTTTCGAGAATTAAAGTGATAGTCACGGGCCGAGTGTATTGTCGCGAGCACATCGACTACAAGCAAGTGAAGAAGACTTTGTTGAACGAGGAGTTGCATTCAGAGATAAAATAATCTGCATCGCGAACTTGAGCAGTTGCGAAGGAGCAAGAACGGACGCATTACAACGAGACACCGCCATCATATTTAAGTCCAGTTTTGATTATACCTTTATATGTTATAAAAGACAAGCAACGCTCCAAAATAAAATTAAAAAAGAGAAAACTGTTTACTATAAATGGCATCATGTGCTCACGATCACACGGCCAACGTCGGAGTTTCTTTGTGAGGCTCTGCATTGTTCAACCTTGTGGCTTCGTTTATCATAGTATAAAACAATCGAAAGATGGCTTCCCACTTTTTCCTATCCATCTCTTGTCTATCTAGCGGACCTCTCTTACAACACTCTCGACTACACGGGTACATCGAATCTCGAAGAAACGAACAACCTCTTGTTTTTGTTTATCAATGATCGACTCGGCAGGAAGTAAAGCTCAGGAGGTCTCTGCGGAGCTATCTAGGATGCAGACACTCATGCCTGACGTCCTTGTGCATATCTTTACGCACTGCATAGACATCGACTACCTGCCCAGAAGCCTTCAAATGAAGCTGGAAATCACGATCCAGACCCTTGCTGCTGTGTGTAAACATTGGAGAAACGTTGCATACTCTAACCCACTACTATGGAGTAGGATCACTCTACTCGGAATCTCCGAGAGCAATGCAGCCATGCTCAACCTTTGTCTTAAACGCTCATTGGACGTTCCGCTTGGCATAAAAGTATGGCTGACGGATCCTAGTGGCCCGCTCCAAGGCAATCAGGAGACAGAGGATAGTGAGCCCACCCTCTTCGAGCGCGTCTTTGGGTCGATGGTGGCCCATCAGAGTCGCTGGCGATTGTTCGTACTCGACTACGGCTCTGTTACGCACTCTCCTAGTCGGACGTCACGGTGGCTTTTGGATGATCTACCGCTCGTGGAGACTCTGGGCCTTAGGACAGCTACCACTAGCCACTCAGGATTGCCGTCCTTCCAGGTTGATCTGTCCAAATCTCATCGTCTGAATGCCCTTAGTTTGCATGGTGACATACAGCTGCGCCACAGTCTGCCTCTTTCTCATTTGACGTATATACAACTGGACCATACGCACCCTTCCGAGCGTTTTCCAACTGTCTCCGACTGCGTCGCGCTGATGGCCAAAACCCCAAACCTTCGGAACATCCGCGTGTACCCCTCTTCTCCAGCCGTGCCCGCGCCGCCCGGAACGTTCACACATGTCGTTATACCAAGTCTCCTTGTGCTGCAGGTAGGCGCGCATGGGGAGCGGGGCGTAATAGGAGCGTTCCTTGCGCAGGTAACTCTACCCGCGCTGCGGGAACTCCATATCGTCAACGACGCTGTGTGTGTGCGTTGGCCGGACGAAGTCGCGCGTAGCCGCTTGCACCCGTATGGGCTCCCCGAATTCCTGCAGCGCTCCCGCGCGCCGCTACAAATTTTCTCCATCCACTCACTCATTGAATACGAACCGCATCTTGTCAACGCGCTAGCGTACATGCCCGTTCTGCGTGATCTCACTTTCTCCTACTGTTGCACACTCTCAAACCGCATCTTCGAAGCGCTCATGTTCACTCAGCCAGGAGGAAGTGCGCCGCAGCTGTGCCCGGCGTTGGAACGTATCAGTTTCCGAAGGTCTCGTTTTGGACGCCTGTGGTTCGACACTGAATTCACAGACGAACGTGTTTTAGAATCAGCAGTCAAGATGATCGTCTCCCGTTGGCGCAGTGTAGTTCCAGTACGCACGCTGCGAATGTTCAAGGCAAAATGCTGTCGGTTGAGCCAGCTCCAGCAGTACCCGCTGATTGCCCAGTGTGTTTCCGAGGGACTAGTTATGGAGTACGAGGAAGAGATGCTCGATGTAAAGAAACATAGACGATGAATGTAGGTCATTTTCACCCTCAGGTATGACTAAGCTAAATTGGTTTGGCGTAGCGTTTTCTGCAGTATAGTCTCAAGTTCATAATTACATTTGAGTGGACTTTAGCACTTTATAGCACACCCAAGGAAAGGTCATTTCGTATAGTACCAGTACCACTAGGCAAACAGATTTGAATATATATACATGTACATCCTCACAAGTATTTGAGACATTTACAAAACACACATCGATCGTAAGTCGATAATNAAAAAAACAAATAAAATATCTTCGGAACCAAGTAAGCAATCATAGAAGGCGATCGTATCGCTTCCTATTCCGCCCAGAGAATTCATCAAATGGAATAAGCTTTAGGCCTTCCTTGATACACTTCTTCACCTGCATCTGATCCCCGATAAACCACGTATCCTGCTCCCGCATCCTAACCTCGCGCAGGCCCACATTTTTTCTGCTCCATCGCAGCGCAATCATCGCCGCAAACTCGCTGTACAGGGAGCGTATCTGGGACGCGCTGAACTCGAGCGTCTGCAGCATAGGACACAGATACGTATCGCCCAATTCCGTATTTGCATGACCGGACAGGAGCTTGTATCTGGATGTCGGTGTAAGCGCGAAGACTAGCGCGCGCGTCTCTTCCTTGCTGCGGATCTGGTCGACGAGGACGAGGTCTACGAGGTGCACGCAGCAGCGTAATACCATGAGCACCTCCGACGAGGTGACGGAGGGCGCCTGGAGCGAGAGGCGCGTGAGCTGCGCTCCGGAACGAGTTAGGAGGTCTGCAATGCCGAATGACGCGTTGTTTCTCGGGATTGAGCAGATCGAAAGCGAGAAGTCTTCGAGACTGGGGAGGGTGAGCGAGCTGAAGACGGTTTTGACGGACACTCCGTTGGATTCGTATACATTGAGCGAAAACGACCGAAGCGAAGACAGTGAGATGCTGCCATCTTTGTCTGGCGGGTCGGCGACGCCGCAGACGCTTGCGGAGAGATGCTCGACGTTCGGTGTCCGGTTGATGACGGCAAGCAAATCCGCGATTGATATTAGATTTGACGTGTCTGGGAATCGCGTTAGTACCTGCTCTTTGCCAAGGTCCAAATGCACGGTCTTCAGGTGCTCCAGATTCTTACTGCCAAGGGCCACCGTGAAATCGCCCGAGAGAGAAAGCTTCTGGAGGCGCGGTGAATGCGCGAGGTCGACGAGTGCCTTTGACCCAGGAGAGGGGAGGCTCAGGTCTAGCTCCTCGAGCAGCGGCATATCGACCATATCCATCTCAGGATGCGAGGCGGATTCCTCGATGGCATAGTCTATGGAGACTCGCTTCCACCGATGCTGCTGCTCGAGGACTGCTTCGCAAAGGGGGCGGAACGGCAGCGTATATAATTCCTTTCTGTGTCTCTGGGAACTGTCTTCGTCTTCGTCTTTGTCGTCGTCCCCATCCCCGTCCTCTTCACGTTGAGCAACCCGACGCGTGATCGCGCCCGTTTCGACGCAGAGCGAGAACGAGAGCGGAACGTTTCGCGAGCGGGAGATCCATGCCTTGGCCATTTCGAGTGCTCGGACATCGCCCGCAGGCACGGCCCTCTGCACGAGGTCAAAACGTGCCCACAGACGGGGAAGTGAGAGTGCGAGCTGTCGCCAGGAGCAGCACACAGAAGAGACGCTGAGCGGCGCGGCGCGGCGTGACGCCTGCGCAGACTCGTGCTCTTCGGGAAGGCAATAAATGAAAATCTCTGCGAGGAGCTCTGGCGGGAGCTTCTGGATAGGAAATGTGCGTTTGTAGGGCCAGTAGGCTAGCTGGAGGCTGAAAAGGCTACGAGGTATGGCGCGGCGGATACATTCTGTAACTTGGGCGAGGTGAAAGCTCTCGCTAGACGACATCACAGAGATATATTTGTGCTGATGAGCATTCGGTAAATGGGATTGTGAGGATATGTACTCAGAAATACAAGAGCGTGGCTTCGAGTTGAAGTGATTCGTGACTGGCCCGTTATGCGTGTCTATTGAAACCCATACATGGACGTCACGTCACAGACGCAAATAGCAATTTTTTTTTCTTAAATTTAAAGAATAAATTATAACTGCAACCTACTCATTATCCACCCAGAGATCTCTAGTAACACTATGCCCACACCCTTCAGCATGCAGTGCGTCCGGCCTTTCCCCCGCAAGACACAACACTGCACATGGCCACTGGCTTTTGTCCAGCTCTGCCCACCGGCAGCTCTCTAGATCAGCAAACCCGACAAGGCCCTCCTCCCTTCCCGCTTCCGCCTCTGCATCCATATCCGCATCGTCGCTTAAAACCATCACTCGGATAGTGCCGTTCTTTTGTGAAGTTTGCAGCCGAAGCCATATAGAACGCAAAGTAGCGATTCCTTCCACCCAACCAAGTTTGAACTCATCGCGTGCTTGTGAGAACCGAGCCGACGTGCTCGTATCTACACCATCTGCTGCTGCGGGCGCAGCTGCAGACGTGCACAGGGTAAGCAAAGAAGGCGGTGAAGGCACAATCCTGATCTTCTGTACCGTTGCGCGCAGAGCAGCTCTGGTAGCAGGGGATGACGGTTTGAGTACAATAGGTGCCACCATAGGCCCAGGTTCTGAAGCACCCCGCAGCGAGATAGCCGCCGTTGCCAGCCCCTTCCGCCCTGCGCGTGCATGCACCCGCGGCGCAGCATGCTGTTGATTCGCAGCAGGTTCCGCCGTCGCTGCCGCCTCCGCGACGTCGAGTGCCTCGCG
>SGPK01000684.1:0-10602 GCA_004802695.1 Phellinidium pouzarii
TCAAAAACAGCTACTCTACTAGCTGTTTTGATGGACTAGGGATGAAAATAAAAATCGAGCCAGAAGGAACCCTAGCCCCAAACATTATGATCGTACGGGACTTTAAATCATCTCAATATGAGCAAAATTGAGCTCAAAAAATCGTTTTGCGTGCGCGCAGGTAAACGCACTGGCAGCAGCCACAATAGTCATGTGATTTGAAAGTGAGCTTTCCTCCATCCTCATTACTTGTTGTGCTTCTGCTACATAAAGCCTCACACATCACAGCTAGACCTAGTAAGCGTGTAACTACTTCTAATAATTTTTTTGTTGATGGAAAGCGAGTGAATAGTGGCTGAATTGTGTTCAGTTGGCCATCTGTAGGCCTTTGCCACCGAAATTTCTAGTTTTGGTATGTACCGATCATTTGTCAGATTACAAAGCCTGCAGACNTTTTTTTGCAGGGTTTGCCTNCCCCCCCAGTGTAATGTCCGAAGGAGGTGTAAAAGGGCATAAATAATCAAGAAAATATTAACTGCTTGCACCGCTCCATAGATATGACTATTTGGAAAAACTCAAATATTGCCCTTATAGCTCAGTGGTAGAGCGCGCCACTCGTAAAATTGGTTAGACATATTCTACTACGTGGAATGGTGAGGTCGGTTGTTCAATCCAGCCTGAGGGCAAAGTTGTTTTTTTTTTCTTATTCATATTTTACTGATTTTTACGAGCCAAGGATAGTCAAACCTCTGTTGTATTTGAGGTCAATAAGTTTTCTAAAAAGACGTACAGCACCCTGATGTCTGTCAATTGCATGCTCTGTCACCTGGGCATAATTCAAATCATTGAATTTGGCTTTGGCCATTAATATTCTACCAGGCGAAAGTAGTACTCTGGTCTGGCGAGAGCTATGTATTCCCACACAGGAAAAATTGATTTACTTTTGCTAGAGCTGTGGCAAGTGATAAAACTGCCGGGTTCTAGGGCAGGCGGCTTCCCGTTCGGTATGTCACGGTGTACCTCGGACTTATAGTTTAAGGATGAATTTGCCTGCAAAGAATTCTGACTCGGATGAAAGTGTTATTCTCTGAACCTAACTGTGCAATGGCCTCAACGAAGCCATTCATATTCTGCCCAGGCCACACTTTCTACCGCATAGTAACGGGACGCGTGATGTGACGCAACGTGTGGTCGCCTCGCCTATTGACGCGACACAATGCCGAAGTGTCCACTACACAAAGAAATCCATGCACAATCCTGTCTATGCTGCGTTTCATGTACATGACATCTCCCTAGAATTACAGAGCTCCTCTGAATCTATACTATATGCTAGTCTTGGCCCCGCACGAGGAAGAGTTCTTCAACCAATTCAGGGTCCTTTCATCAGTGTTCAAGTTGTGGTGCTAGAGCCCCCCACAGGCACATACCGCTTTGACTACCCGTGCATATAAAAGAAGAAAGGATTGCGTCTTGTTTTCTTTCTCCCAGTGGTGATTGCCTACATCCCCCGCAAACTGTCAGCCATACCAGCCCTCCTGCACTCTACTTAACAATGTCATCGTACATCAACAATGCTACAGCCATGGGATCAAAGCCAACCTTCGATCCTTTCAACTACAAGCTTGATTGCGAGTTGTACCCGCGTCCCCTGGGTCTCGGATGGCCACATCCCGAACCCAAGCTCAAGACAAAGATTGAACTTAAGCACCCGCGTCCTCAGCGCCGCCCGGCTCTGATGAAAGCTCTCGCACACTTTGAAGAGGTACGCTCCCTCCCTCTGGCCGTCTATATCCACCTTCGCGCTGACAGTGTCTCCTGGCCTCCTGCTCTCTTCAGATCGCCCCTACTTGGACCAACGAACATCGCGTCTCCAACCACATTACCGCACCTATATGCATCAACGAGTTCATGTCTAACCACAAGAACGCTACCACGAAGCTGCGCCTAAGGATGAACAATCCACTTGGGCAGGCCAAGTGCACCGCGCTGTCCAACTGGCAACGCGCCATCAAAGCCCGTGTACTCGTGAATGATAATCACTCAGGCGCACAGCGTCTGCCGGCATCGTCTGGTCTCGCGTGCCTCTCCCCAGGCTTCCTAGACCACTTCCCGAGTCGCCGCTCTGGGTGGGTCGAACCTCCGCGCCCCGAGGACCTGCCTCCTCCGTCTTTCAGCCTTTCCAAGGCGCGTCTTCCTCGCCCGCAATGTTTATTCCCACCTCCGCCGCCTGCCGTCACTCAGCCAAAGCACCAGCCAGCACCAGCTCCTCCCGCGTTGCCTGGTCTCGCCTATCTTTTCCCCGGCTTCTACAACACATCTGGTAACGCCTGGCCATCCGCGCCGCGTCCCGAAGACTTGCCAAAGCCGTCTTTTAGCCTCGCTACCCTTCGAGCCCAAGCAGCAGCAGCAGCAGCAGCAGCTTCCACCTCAGTCCCCAGCTCCATTCCTACCATCCCTTCAGAGAAGTTTAGGAATGTCGCAGACGACAACAAGCCGGCAGCTAACAATGACAATGATGATGCCACAGATTTCTCTGACATTGCGGACCGGTTCGCATTCGTCTTCGATGACGAAAATGGGGATGCTTGTGAAAGAGGATATGAGGATGGAGAGGATGGAGAAAGTGAAGACGACGATGCCTATTTGACGGCAGATGAATCCGACAGCAGCGACTTGGCCGGCTCTGTGTGCTCTTCTTCACCCGTCTCACCCAGTTCGGAGGCAGAACATCCACTCCATTTGCACTGGACAGTCGGCATGCCTGGGAATGCAGTGACATACATACTTGCCGCAGAGCAAGCACTCCAGCAGCAGGCCAAAGCGAAGGTGGGACACTAGCAGGGCACGAGCATGAGTCTCTTTTTGAAGGGCCTGGGGATAAGGACTAAAGGAGTTAGACCATAGTACGTCTGATGATCACCATGCTCTCCATTTTTTCATCTCTGATTTTCGTTGTCTGCTTTCAGTTGTCTTCCATTTGCCCATCGGCTTACATCTCAACCGCAATCAGTGCGATAATCATCTTTCTGTCGTCAACGCCATATCGCGCCGCGTACCGCACTGGACCGATCTGACGTCTTCACATTATTACATGCTCGGTTGCACGCCTTCTAGGTCTAGATAGGCTCTGAAATACCATCTTCGAATTCGAGCCAGGGCGCTGTTTTCACGCACCTGTAGTTCTTGCCTCTCTTCGATAAATTACATATTCCGCCGCTCACATTAATTACCCAGTACATACACAAAATCATCCGGTCCTAACCTCAATTATATTTTTGCTATACGGGCATGGTTCTTTGTGTTTGTATGAGGCACTGTCATGAGCAGCCCTGCCGCCTCTTTCACTGGGACCTGAGGAGGATTATCAGAATTCGAGTAATCAACATTCTATAACAAATCTTCATGGCTTAATTACGCAGAGCGCTGCTACACCTGTATTTAGACATACTCAAACATAAACTATACGCCTGTCGTCTCCCTTAAAAATTCTGCAGTGACGAATAGATCAAAACAAATTTCTATCGAGGATGAAACTGTGGAAAGGCGAATGAGGAGGAAATTATCAGTGTCCGAACTCACCTCTTGTCAGTTCAAATGCTCCGAACGTCGCTGCCGCAGCAGGTATACTTGAAAAATATGTAGTAGTATTTGCCAAAGTTGCTAAAGCACGGAGCCAGTCACTCGCACCTTCTGAGCACTACCGGAAATAAATACCAAATCAGAAAGGTTCNTTTTTTGGACAGTGTAAATTTAGGTAGGACATACATGATGGTGACAAGCCTCGGAACAGTCCAACGCTAAATGCCATATGCAAAGATGTTAGCAACACCATTTGAATCTCCAAAGATGAAAATGCAAATAACGCACAATCCACTCTCAGCGATTATCGTCTTGAACTCGTGAGCAATATACTGTACGGGTGTGCCAGTGGGAGGTGTGGCGCGCAGTTGCACGCGCGATTTAATTACATCTGTACAAAGGAGGACGAGCTTAACATGGATATTGGCGGGAAAAAAAAACTATAGTGGGCACCGAGTGGGTAGCATGCCAGCCAGTATGAGATCTAACGGAAATTGTTGAAAGATTGTAGATAAATTTCTGTTAGATCAAAAGAATGAACGTACACCTCCGCATGATCCACTGGTTAGAAGAGCCCAAACAGGAAGCCCTTCTGGTCCAGGATACCGTTCACGAAATTGGCGCTTCGCGTACTCAAATCCTGCGGCAGCATGTCAACATTAGTAAAAAGCTTTTAGCTAATTCGGTACTACAAATAGCAAAAAATTTGTCGGAAGCTTCTAACCCGTGTAGAATCTAGATATTGGTAAGATAACGTAGATAGAAAGAGCAGAGATGGCATACCCTGCGTATGCGGGAATTTCTCGAGCTACAGTGACCTGCGCGTCGGAATCAACTGAGCGTCTCACTCAAAATCATCGATCAAACGTACCCAGAAGCCACGCATTATTCCTTTCCTAAAACCCCACTGCCTCCACATGTCACTGACAACGATCCTCAAGCGTTTGTCAGTCGCGGCCCCATATTGGCCCTGCATGCGCACTTTAAACATCTCGACTGAAAAGCCGGAAAACAGTTAAATACAAGTCCATTACGAAGGTTCTGGCATCAATAATAGCAAGGAGAAAATTACCAGGACTTGCGAGCACAGAGTTTACAGCTCCTCCCATGGCGCCCGCTGCGGCAATCTCTTTTAATGAGAGGTTGGGAAATGGTGAGATTATTCGTTTGGAGACGGCGTACGAGGTGAAGAGAAGGGAGTTTACGCCGGCAATACCAATGAGAGGGCTCGCCATGCCTATAATTAATGAATAGCTTGGTTAATTTTCGATTTCTTTCAAATGAAGGCAATACAGAGATACCCTTCCATAGCGCTAGAACGCCCTCCTTGCGTAAAGTCTGGACAAGAATGTCCATAGGACCTTTCTGCAAAGTTTTAGTTGTAACAATGCCATCAAATACTTCTTGATTGACTTACAAACATCCCCTCTGTGGACGATAGACATTTTGAAAGCTCGTCAGTTCGTCATCTTATCTCCGGGATATGGATATTGTTCACTTGGGGCAACCTGCGCTCGAGTCTTGATGGTGTCAAGAGGTTGTCCGACAAGAACTTGCGCAGCACCGCCTACATGAGTCCCAGAAGATGTAACATTCAGGACCCAGGCGACGTTTGAATAGACATTAAAACGTACCGACGCTGCCTGCGACGAGCTCGTTCATGGTGCTTGGGTGCCATATTGTATCGAAAATGCCGCCGCCCATATTTCTGCTCAAACAAGGTTAATGGTCGAGTATAATGCCCTTGCAATCGTCGTCGTTGAGCAGGTCCGTCTTTAAGACCATCGGTGTTGAGCCTGGGATCGGTAGCACAGCACGCCATCTCTCAGTGATCGACATACATCGACAACATCGCCAATCGAGTCGACTACGACGCTTGCGCTTATACGTTTCAGAATGGACATGACGATTAAAAAATCGAAAGCAAAGGAAAAAGCAAAGGCAGCAGTTCAGTCACCATCTGCGAATTGGTTTGCATTACAGAAGGTACGTTTCTTTCTTTCTTCTCTACCTCTTCTCCGAGCTCAAGCTTACAGCAGTCTCGGCGTCTACTCAGAAATTATCACGTCCCTTGACNAAAAAGTGCAAAGGGCCTCCCAAGGAAGCGGAGAAAAATTGAAGATGAAGGGGGGGCTGATGGAACGAACGGGGGAAGAAGCACTGGACGTAGAGCTGACGGCGATGAAGCATCTTCAAGTTTTCCTCGTGGTCGCGCAAAAACTGTGCCGACCGATGCGACCGGCGCATCTGCACTCTCTTCAAGCAATTCAAGCGGCTCAGAATCTCTAAATATTTTCTCAAGAATGGTCTACGGACAGATTGAGTATACGGAGAGTCAACAACAGTAAATATTTTCTTACACCAATGCTATAAAGCTCCGTAACCAAATCTCGGGCAGACCTGGAAAATACCTCGCACTCGATTGTGAAATGGTTGGCGTCGGTATCGATGCGTCGGAATCCTCGCTAGCGCGCGTCAGCCTTGTGAATTATCACGGCGCGATCATCCTCGACGAATTCGTGCGGCAACGAGAACGCGTTGTCGACTACCGCACCGCAGTGAGCGGAGTCAGAGAATCAGATATGACAAATGGTAGGCTGGCTCTTACTTTTCATTGAAGATTTCTCACATCGTGAAAGCCAAGCCGTTCATGGAGGTACAAATGAAGGTCTCCGAGTTGCTCAAAGACCGAATATTGGTGGGTCACGCCGTGAATAATGATCTGAAGGTGAATCATCTTCCTCCCAGACACTTTAGTATATCTCGTTAATGATCTGCTTGCAGGCTCTACTTTTGTCTCAGCCCCGCCAACTCATCCGAGACACCCAGCTATGCGCAGGCAAGGCAAGGGTCCTCAAAACAAAATACCCTGCACTCAGAAAGCTTGTGCAGCAAGAACTAGGAGTTACGATTCAAGCTGGAGAACACTCTAGTGTCAGTGCGGCTCTTAATTTTATTCAATACTTTGACCGTTGATATACATAGCTCAGGTGACGGATGCTCGCGCGACGATGGCCTTATACAGACTCCACCAAAAAGAGTGGGAGAAGGGCTTCCGTTCAATATCTGGACTCTCATCCAAGTCACTAACGAGGAAGCGAAAAGCACCTGCTGAAGACGAAAAGGACGGCTTCGACTCCGGAAGCGATGAAGGAGAAACAGGAGTCAGGCAAACTCACGTCGTGCAGAATCCAGGACCGAAACCTCAGCCAAGTCATGCGAAGGGAAAGAAAGATAGAGTGGAATTCCCGGGTGGTGGACGGCTCGGTGTAAGCACAGGGCTATCGACAGTAATCAAAAGCGCTGGAAAGCGTGCGAAGAATGTAAAGACTGTATCTGTGTCATCTGATAGAAGGAGTGAGGGTGGGGGGGAGAAGTGGTGGGCGACGTTGGGTGGCGTATCCGCTGCGACGACGAACCACAATGGGTTAAAAGGATCCATGAGAGTCTCTTAACGATGGTTGCGCACGACTATTGTAATCTATGTTCGTTTGGTTTCTGTTTGAGTTGTTTCGTTCGGCGTAACTATGCTCTCGCTTTTCAACGTTCATTCAGATCATTGAGGGTGACAGAGTAAAAACGGCATCTGAGTGGTTTGAGAAGGTGTGTCAATAGTCTTGTGGCATGCTGTGCCTCAGGGATGTTTAAACCAGAGGGGGCGGGCTTTACCTTCAAAATGGTAGATCCTTCGCAAGAATGGACTGCCTCTTTAAATGTATAGTATAATGAACGTATATTTTATACGCTCTTCCTCAGCTGAGCACGATTTGCAGAAAGTACTGCTTTGTCGAAACAGTCAGTCAAAATAGTCAGTGATATATTACAACACTGTCATTTTTGTCAATTTCTCTGATCGTAATGTCGACTCTGCTCACTCAATCCGCGGGCCAAATAATATTGGGAATGCATATACACATCGATATTACAAATAAAAACAGCAAGACCTACACATCTTACATATGAATATAGAGAAGAATTGAATCTTGGATGAGAACGAGTCACAAGTTTGGAAACTTGAAGTATTAAATTGCCGAGAACCCTAGTATGAATTGGATGACGTGATTCTTTATGTATGTGCATCGATTTACTATAAATAAGCAAATTAGATTTGGATGTCTTAGCCAGTACTAGTAGGAGCTTATACTTATTATTTATGTATTAAAAACTATTCTGGTCATACTGGCACGCTGAAGACATGGTCACCGTGCGTATACTTACACTTTTGTATCACACGCTGTAGATGCATTGCGAAGTTATCCTCCTGCACTGTTACTATTGCTTTGTATTTTTATCCCTCCTCTTCGACAAAAATCGACGCACAAACACTCTATGAACTTGGAAGATGACAGAGGTGTCCCAACGGATATCTTGACTTCTCAGCAACTCCAAGAAGTTCTTTATCAAACCCTGAAGAATCTCAACAACCTCGACCTTACAGCTCAAGTTACCTTTGATGATTCAGATTTAAGAATCAGGGGAGGCGGTTATGCTGACGTCTACATCGGTACCTATATGCATCTAGGTCGTGGAGCCATAAAGGTAGCCATAAAGCGTCTGCGTTTTTACTCAAAAGACAGCCTGAGAGAATTGGCAAAGGTAAAGAATCACAGGCTATTTTGATTCAATAATAATTTTTTGTTCAATTATATTCTAGCTGGTAGCCAGGGAGATTTATATCTGGTCGAAACTCGAACATCCGAATGTCCTTCAGTTGCTAGGATATATTATTGAAAAAGATGGACTCCCCTCACTCGTTTCCGAATGGATGGAGAACGGCTCGGTATTAGAATACGTAAAGGGATCCGAGGAGTGTGACATTATGCCCTTAGTTCGTGGTCGTTCTCTATTTACGTAGCAACTGCTCACAAACGCAACAGGTCCGTGGCATTGCAGATGGACTTGCTTACCTTCACGAGAATGATGTGGTACACTCGGACATCAAATCGGTATGACTTCCTTTGATATCACACATAGACATAACTTATAGAGCGCTGGGAAGGACAATGTATTGGTTTCTTCCTCCGGCATTGCAAGAATCTGTGACTTCGGAATTTCTCGTGCCATCAATGCTACGCAAATGGCATTAGGAGGGGACACGACACTTATTGGTGGACCTAATGGCTCGGCACGTTGGATAGCTTATGAACTGTTTGCGAATAGCGAAGAATACAGAAAGCCTTCAAAGGAATCCGATGTATGGGCTTTTGGAATGACAGTTTATGTGAGTAACCTCCACTGTGGATACCTCTCAGACTGAGACGTGGCTGAAGACAATGGGAGAAGGAATTGCTTGCAAAAGAGATTCCGTATGCACAGATCCGAGTCGAATATCAGGTCATTGTTTCTATAATCTGCGAGACACTTCCTTCTCGTCCTCTGTCCTTCGACAATTGGCCAGAAGAAAGAAAAGAGATCTGGAAGCTATGCGAGTTGTGCTGGACCTTGGATCCAACACAGCGCATAACAATATTAATGGCTGGTGTCGTTAAATGCTTGACTGCCTTAAGGTACGTCGGTTTCTACTGAATCCAGTTTAACTACTGCTGATAAGCTTGAGACCTCTTCTAGACCTACTGTCGATCTAAATGATCTTTCTCCAGATCTAGATTATCTCTGTCTTTCGGGATCTACTATATACAACCGTACGTTAGTACGCCATTGTGACTTAGGCTTCCGCGACCTCTACAAAGGCAAAATCAGCGATACAGCGCGTGGCATGGAAGACGTAGAGATTGTACTTAAACGTTACTGTTTCTACGTTACTAGACAAAACTCNAAAAAAACTATTAAGGTTCAATTCGCAAACGAGCTTCTTATCTGGTCAAAACTCAAGCACAAGAACGTCCTCCATCTTCTTGGCCATGTAAGACTAGAAGACGGTGTGTTGTATTTTGTTTCAGAGTGGATGAAAGAAGGGACTGTACGAACCTTCGTCAAAGACGATCTTGACGCCGATCTTATACATATTGTTAGTTTGGATTTATTTTATTCCGATTATGGCACTGATACAACAAATCTAGTCTTTGGGAATTGCAGAGGGGCTCAATTACCTCCACACGGAAGAAGTGGTATACGGAAACATCAGATCCGTAATACTCTTTTCATTCGTGGTGGCTCTCTTTTACTCAATTGCTTATCTTTTAAGGAGAATGTTCTAATCTCTGGTGACAGAAATTCACTTATCTGCGGGTTCGAGAACTCCCACAAGGTCAACTCGTCAAACTTAGAAATTAACGATGGCGAGAATTACCATAAGGAATCAGTCCGGTGGACGGCTCCTGAACTATTCGCTGAGAATCAGAGGTATATGAGACCTTCGAAGGAGTCAGATGTTTGGGCATTTGGTATGACCATTTACGTATGTTATCTCCCTACTCCAGTGATAGATTACTCTCTAATCTGATCATATTTTCAAAGGAAATACTCGCCGACGAGATACTCTATTCACATTTTCAGGATGCAGACGTTGCGAGTCACATCCTACTCGGCGAACTTCCCTCTCGTCCAGGAAACTTCGAATCCTGCCCTCCACAGAGACGAGAGTTATGGAATATCTGCGAAGGCTGTTGGATCAAAGACCCGAAACGTCGTCCTGCAATGATTGACATTGTTGCGCGTTTGCGGTCTCTCCGTGCTCGAGCGGACACAGGAGAACCTAATGAAGAACTGATCGGTGTCTTCGCTGATCATGGGAGCTCGGATCCAAGGAGCAGCAGGAGCAGCTCTGAATTGAATGACGGAGACTCTCTCGGGAATCGCCTGCATACTACCAATCGTGATTCGGAACTCAAATCAATGAGTTTGGCCCTAGTAGATACTTTATAATACTACCACATCAGCAAAAAACTAGAATTCTATATAGATCTATATAGAAACTATAGATAATATAGACCCGATAGATCCGAAAGCTAAGTCCCAACTATGTAGCACTCCATAGAAGGTACTATATCTCTGTAGAACTCCATAGCGCTATATAGAATCCATAGACGCACCTCATGCTAGGTGAAATTATATATTTGCTTTGAACTTATAGCTGTTCTATTG
>SGPK01000685.1:0-10599 GCA_004802695.1 Phellinidium pouzarii
GCGCGTGCGTGATGTCCACACGCAGTGGACGGGGAGCGGACCATGCTGGATGGGCAACAAAGGTGCTGTGGGCGTCCGCTTCCGTCTGGCGGACGCGGAGTCGGCGCACGGAGGGGAAATCTTTACGTGCGTGTGTTTCTTTCAACGTTCGCGCATCCTCTGATTGCTCAGCGTCTATATACAGTTTTGTAAATGCCCATCTCACAGCTCACTCCGGTAAACTGGACCGACGGATAGCAGACTATCATCATATAGTCGGCACCCTCCTATTTCCCCCATTCCCTTCGTCGCAGAGCTCCAATGCGTATACAACAATATATGACACCTCACACCTCTTCTTTCTCGGCGATCTGAACTTCCGCATTTCTCTGCCGCCGAATCATGTTTATGCTAACGTAGCGGATCGGCCGATGCTCTGGGAGGCTCTGAAGAACGAAGCAGATAGAGAGAGTCTAAAAGAATATGATGAACTACTCCAGGAGAAGAGGAAGGGCAGTATATTTGTTGGAATGCATGAAGCAGAGTTCTGGAAGTTTAAGTGCACATATAAATATCGACTGAAGGAGGTCGACAGATACAAGTACGCATTTCTCTTCCGTCTAACCTGCTTCATGCAATTTTGACCGACNTTTTTTCGCAGTGCCTCGCGGCTACCTGCCTGGACGGACCGTATTTTGTATTCTTCGTATACAGACGCTCCGGAGACACCAGNAAAAGTCGAGTATCGAGTCCCTCCTATACACCTCAATCCCCTCATACACCGCATCCGATCATGTGCGTTTCATATTCAATATTTCCAAATCTCTCATTATCACTAACTGTCTCTACATAGAAACCCATTGTCACCCTCCTCCTCGTCCCCACGAAGGTATTCTCACCCTCGTCCACGCTCGCCACCCTCCCCAAACTGCGGCTCCCGCTCTCCTACATGCCCACCGCGGACAGGCACTGGGTCGCAAAGCGCTACGCGGGGCGCGCGCTCGACCGAGTTGTCGGCTCCGTGTGGATGCTCTTCTGGCTCGTCGGCCTCGGGAGCGCGGTGTTCGGCGCGTTCAACTTCATCGTCGTCGCCTTCGCGGCGCGGCGCTGGCTGGGTGCGAGGTCTGGCGGTGGCGGCGGCGGTGGCGGCGGTGCACCGTCGCCGTCGATGAACGGCCATGGCGATGTGTAAACGGAGTACCTATGGTGCAATGCGTAACATTATGATGTGACGTGGCCATTTTTACTTTTTGTGTTGTCTGTTTTTATCATATGTTTCTTTGTTTTTGTTTTCGCATGTTATGTTAAATCTCTTTACAAGTCATGTATGTAATTTTAGGACATTTCTGTGGCTCTGCCTCGTTTCATCATCCTTGTTTCGTATTTCATGAGCTTATACTTCTTGCTTCGCACTAATAATTCATTATAAGGTTTCCACCAGACGAAACGTGTAAAATTGTCAGTATTACAGCATACAAGAAAGAGTGGAAATTACAAGCATATCAAGTAGCATCGACAAAGCTCGTGTAATACGTGGTGAATATAACGAAGCCAGGCAGAAAATTTGGCATGTTTATAGGAGTCCCACTCAGGAAGTACGAGGAAGGCAAGACACAAGAAGGGAGTGGAAAGCACAATTATTCAGTTAACGGCTCTACGGATACTTTCACGGGGTTTCTGCCTCTTATTTGTTCTTCCGTATCTGCGCCCACGGCGTCGATGAGCGTAGATTCGCGATCAACATGGGCATCCGCACTACCCTCGACGTCCTCTGTGTGACCTGACGCAGGCCTTGGAAGGCGCACGAGGCATATAAAGATGAGCGAGACAGTGAGACAGCAGGATGACACCCAAAAAATCGTTTTCGGGTACGTCGCGACCGTCTTCATGTACGTCAGCCCGTACATCGACGGGCCAAAAATCTGTGAGCTAGAAAGAAACAACAAAATCGTTCAGAGATTAAGCTGCGGTTATATCAATATAATAAAGAAGAGAAATAAATAAACGCACCACATCGCTTGCACGACGCTCATCGCGCCGAAGAGGCGACCGATCTCCGCCTCGCCGCGCGTGGCATGTCGGCGCGCGTACAGTTCCAGCGCGAGCGCCTGCACAGCGGGGTTGAAGCCGCCGNCCCCACGCAGCGAGCATGCTGCACGCGGAGAAACTGTACACATTTGGCGCGAGCGGGATGAGCGAATAGCACACCACCTCGAGCACGAGCGAGCCGCGCGCGAGAGCGAGGTCGAATGAGGGCGTGTGCGGCGCGAGTTTGGCTGATGTGGTTTGTGTGTGCTGCCTGTGCGGGTGTTCGATGGCGGCCAGTGACATCGGCGTGGAAGAAGTGGCGTTGAGAGGTTCTGAGGGTTCAACGGGCAATTGTATAGCAGGTTTCGGGCGATTAAAGAATTTGATGATCACTGCAAAGGCGATGATCAATCGACAGGCAAATCANTTTTTTGCAGTGAGCTAATGCAACGTACATGGAAGTACGAGTGTCAAATACAACGCCCGAGAACCACCGACGAGACTCAGCCAATAACCCATCTTGCATAAACCGAGTAAATAGAATTTATGGCACTCAGGTTGTATAGCGTACCTCCTCTGAAGTCCAACCGAATGCTGCAGCTGCATATTGAAACACGTATTGATAAGAAGCCTGCATGAAAGTTGTCTTAGTTCCTTTCAATGATGATTTGTGAGGAAAGACGCACAAAAACAAGTGCGGAAAACCCATAACTGCCAGCGACCAATGTCAAGCTCCAGTCCCTTCTTGTCTTCCCAGAGTACCCATCTGCATCAACCGTCTCTGGAGCGAAGATGCTTAGCGGGCTCAAGAATACAAACACTTTCTTGAGCCGTAAAACCGCCATCACACACCACCCACTGCTGACAGACGCTGCCTCTGTCTGCTGCGCCTCCTCCGCCAACCGCGCCCTGCGCGCACGATTCGCCGCCATACTGCGCGGCGGGAGACTTTCGGGAAGGATAGTCCACAGGAGTATTGCATATAATAGATGTATGGACGTCGCAAAGTAGAACACCGACAGTGTCTGATGCGTGAAATGTATGAATAGTCCGCCGATGGACGGTCCAAGGGACATGCCGATGAATAGCAGTCCGAGAGAGAGCGAGAAGATACGCGAGCGCTTCTCAGGAGAAGTACAGTCTGCCGTATATGCGTGTACAGCGGCAACTCCGGAGGTAAAACCTAGAAGATGCGGATCAGACATGGTAGATGTAATATCTCTTAAGTTCGATAATAGATTTACCTCCGAGACTGCCTTCAATGAGTGGTCCAAGGAGGAGGAACCAATATCCGCCAGGAAGGCGTTTTGAAAAAAAAATAGACGATGATAAAGTTGAAATCACTAAAGAAAATCAGATCTTGACTGAGTTCAACGAGTCTAGTATATTGCCTGCAAATACACACGTCAAAAGCAGCCCAAGGATTGAAATTCCCATGACAGGCAATCGACCAAATCTATCCGAGAGCTAGATGCACTTCATTAATTATGATTCGCAACATATACAAGTAATCATAGAATCCTACCGAGCCCCAGAAAGCAGTCGTCAAGCAGCTAAGGATGCCCATAGTTGTCGTCAAGGCTAGGCAGAAATAAATGAATTGTCCCGACATAATTTTGTGTCGAATGCTCACAAGCTATCAGTTTAGCGGTGGCAGCTCCTACGATCGGGTCAGTGGCACATTTATTAATCGTCTCAGTGTTGTCGTTTGGAATAGCAGAATCGCCATGGACAGCATGAGACGACTTGAAGTCTATTATCGAAGATCTGAGCTCGGTGTTTGGAAAGTCGTAGGCACCCTCAAGCTCGGACGAGAAGACATCATCAACTCCGTACAGACTGATAGAACTGTTGCCCAGTTGGCTGCCGACTGTATATTCTGGTTTGTGTTCTAAGCATGCCAGTAGGGTGTATATTTCGACACGTGGGGCAGCACATGCGGCACCAGCCATTGCAGAGAACGGCATTGTGCATAGCAACCTACGCATATTAAAGGATGGAGTTTATCAGGCACGAATGACACCGAAATGTATACGCACCACCAAGGGGAGGGGCGTTTATACCACGGACGTTTTTGCATGGCCTCCCAGTCTTCGTCGTCATCCGGCGACGACCCTTCTTCCAAGAGCAGATCCTCCGCGACTTGAATATCGTTGCGATGATGCGGGTGCACAAACTCGTGCAGTAGCTCTACGGCTTCTTCTGTGATTGAGTCTTGGGGGAGGAGGAGAGCATCCTGTCCTTGAGAAAGATAAGGGGGTGGCCGCGAACGCGACCTGGATGTGTGCAGAGCACGCTCAGACTGAGAGGGGCCCATGGCAGCAGGGGATGGAGGAGTGTTGCAGAGAAGGAGGAGCACGCAGCATCGCGCAGCTCGTTAAGATAAGTATAGGCGTTGCTAGATATATTTACATTACATTACGAGAGAGCGCTTAGTCAGAGAGCCGCGTCTGTCCCCCTGAAAAAGGAAGTTAGTTGAGAGAGATATATTTTGTATTTAGCGGCAGTCCCCGAGGTCCTTCTTGCAATTATGTAATAGCTTGAGCCAAAGCGGGCCGTTTTATTACACTCACGGACATTAATGCGTCTTCTACCTTATACTCGCCGAGCACAGTCTATATGCATGCCATTGGAGAAGTGTCTATTTCATTGGATTTGTTTCTTCCCCGTTGGATATCGAGGCTCAGAAGCGTGTACTAACACATTATAACCTTAGACTAAAATTGCAGAGAACTCGGGATGAAGCCTGAGGTTTCCTAGTCTGCGTGCCAGTGCATAGATAAACTGTACAGACTAAAGCAACCTCAGAGTCTTTCACATCACAGGCATGACCTCCTANTTTTTTTAAATTCCATATTGGCTGCTTAACGAGCTCAAAAGAAAAATGCAAGACAATAATAAGAAATACAAGAGATTTTTACTGGCGGGATGCTTGATTTTGCCGCCGTCGATCAAATGGTGATCGACGTACATTTACGCTTTAGGGCTGATTGGACTGTGAGCGCCCGGGCCTAAGCACTCGGACATGAACGCGACGCTCACGACATCATTCGGTTTGCCAACGCAAACCACAGCAACAGCATTCAGCAGCGACGGAAAGGTCATAGCAGTCGGCTCAGGTGAATGAAATTAATCATCGAGGAAATAAAATTGCATTGCTGAGGCCATCTAGACGATGGAAGTGTGCGCATCTATGAACCCCCAGGGCTTCAAGTCAAGAAAGCAATACGGGGCCTCGGAGTATCAGTATCTGATGTAGTCTTCCATGCTGAGGATGGATGCGACTGCTGGATAGCAGCTGGGAAGAGCGTACGTCCTAATTAACGGAAGGTTTTCCCCTCAACGGCCCCCAAGCTGACTTTTCATCGTCCATCAGCTACTCCACTTTGATTTGAGCATATCCAAGATGATTCTCATGCGAGAGGATGCGAAATTGATTAAGGATATCGAAAAGGACGATGAGGACGGAATCAATCAAGTAAGTCGGGCGTCTGCCGGTTCTCAAGTCCGAGCATGCTGATCTGACTTGCAGTTAGTTCTGAGCACAAATCGTCACGATGCACATCTTGCTTGTACAGCAGATACCGGCGCTATCTATGTTATGGACATATACACGAAGGAGGTGACGAGAATGAAGGCCAGTCATTCCTCGGTACGCATAATTTCCATAGCGACTAGGTCGTTCGCTCGTGTTTATGGTACTTGTCACCTAGATCGCATGGACAGCAGCGTTCATCCCCGACAGGCCAAACGAACTCGTCACTGGAGGATACGATTGCACGCTCCTCCTTTTCGATTTCAAACTCGGGACTCTACTCACGAGGCTAGAATTATGTACGTTCGGAATCTGGCAGCGTCTTCACTTCCGTTATTAACCGAATACGATGGTATATCCCTATTTGCAGCGCCTGCACCCTCTCTTGCACCAGGCATTTCCTCATTGCCTCCCTTTGTCACGTCACTCGCAGTATCGCTACAAGGTATCATCGCGGCTGGGACAGCAGACGGACGTATATGGGTCGGTCTTGGTGGCGAGAAGGTTCCGGCGGGATCAGGCAAGAAGAAGAAATTCCGCAAATGGGGCGGTCTGAGCGAAGAGGATGGGTTCTTCACAAAAATTGAGGAGAATATGATATCTGCATTGTATGTATACTTTTCCTTATCATCGCAGTCGCTTATTGATTGACCTATGTCTATTTTGAAGAAATTTTGTCTCACCCGACAAGCTCGTCTCGTGTTCGCTTCACGGCAAAATTGCTCTGCACCACCTCGTCCGAGCCAATAGGTCGAGTTCTGAAGGACAGCAAAATGGGCTGAGGACTGCGTGGACCATCCAGTCTGGTGCGTGCTCGAAAGTGGATATGCTCTCGTTCCACGCGGAGTGCTTTGCGCTCGCCGGGCTTCACAAGGATCAGAAACGAGGCGTAGTAGAGTTTTGGACATTGGCACGCGACGAGGAAGGCCCAGACATTATGAGTAGTGCGTGATAGTGATGGATAGAGTACAAATGCAAAAAGAGTAAATTAGTTGTTTATATTAATCAGAAAGAAAACATCCAGCCAGCCAAGCTCCTTCGTGTACTTTTTCATGCGTATTATAATGCATCGGTACCGCGTCGCCCGTTACAGCTCTTTCTCAATACTCTCCTCTGAGCGCTGTTGCTCCTCTTCCAACTCTCTGATTCGCGCTAGATGCATCTCCCGCCGTGCCTTAAGTCGGCGCAGATATTCCTCCTCTGATACTTTCGTGATGCCTATGAAACCGAGAAGCCGCTGGCCGAAAGACGGCGCTTGCTCACTTTGTTCAGCAGCACCAGTAGATGCTGTTTCTAAAGAGGTGGACGGCGAGTCAGAGTTGGCGGAAATGTCTGAGGCTACTGAAGGCGATGCTGAACCCTGCCTCGCCGAGACAAAACGAATACGCTGCACGTCGAGTTCATTCACGAGGATTTGCAGTGTAGTGCACGCCAGAGCGGCCGTGAACGCTCCTGAAGGGATAGCCATCAAGCCTCCTGCAGATAATTGACATAAGAACAGGGGAAGATAGGAGAAGGAGATGAAAGCGAATTATAAGACGCACGCTTCCAGGCGTTGAAGGCACCACCGAGGAGCGCACTGGTGATCGCTGTGTCCGGAACGTGATACATGCGTTTAGCTGACCAGGTCAGCATCGCGCTCTCGCCGCCATTCCGGGATCCTGTGAGCGCAGGCGAAACAACATACTCCCTCAGGCCTTAATTACCCACCGACATGTACGCAGAAGACACAGATGATAATGAGCTCCCAGCACCAGGAATGAGCAAGTCCGTCCGGCAGGACTCACTGAAGAAAAATAACCCGACTACCCCGCTGTTCAGCGCTGCTGATGCGGACAGGAGCGCTGTCGGGTGTCGATATGGGTTGACTCCGTTCGGTCGCAAGTTCGGGGCAGCTTGACTCGATGAAGGCGCCGTGACGGCCTCGCGCTCCCGCAGCGCGCGCGACCGACCCCTGGTTGACTCATACGCCGCGGTGAGGAGGGCACCAGTCAACGCTGTTCCGCGCCAAATCAGATAGCATTAAAGTCATTCGTGTTATTGGGTCAAGCACGTTTTTCGTTCATGCATTGATTCCGTTGAATAGTGGGCCCGAGTCAGTCAGACATGATGCGTGTCGCGGAAACAGGGCGACGGACTTGCATGAGGCGGCGGTGAGCTTTGCGATCTTGTCTAGCCTCTGATCTGGCGCTGCCTTTGGCGTTGAGGCAATCGGCATTGAATCCGACATAGGCATAGACGTCCAAAATCAAGATGCTCAATGCTGGCGGCTCAGCTCAGAACGTAGCTCAACGCTTCGCTAGGACCAGTGAAACTAAGCTTAAATTACACGCTGCAAAACGATTCACAAGGGAAGCTCCCTTTTTTAAATTTTATTTAGAAATTGTATGCGAAACATACACTGTTGTTCACAAATAAGTACAGGCTTTCACTCAGAGACCTGGTTTTTCTGTTGAAAATTCCCAGACTGTAGTGGAACGCCGCTAGTTCCTAGAAGTAATGCTTGGATAGACGCAAGGGAAGGCGAAAAAAATACAGATATGCGAATCTAATCACAAACAGTGCATCACTTCTGGTATGACCAGACGTTGCGAAGCACTTTACAATAATTATTAGTCTCTTATCATCACTCAAAATAGTAATCAAATATAACGCACATCCTTCCTTCGTCGCCAGCCTGTTGATCGAGTCGTCGCTCTCGGCGTTGGCCCGCACCTGACCACACAGTGCGAAAGTGGTGGAAGTGGGGAGCGCCTTCCCGTTGGCGTCGACGTCCACGACGGAGATCTGGACCGAGGCGTGGTCTTTTGAGGTAATGAGGCGGTCTACGGACAAAGTTCAGAACACTTTCAGGTATAAACGACTCAATAGGCACGTACTGGTCGCCGCGCACTTGCGAGGGACGTAAAGGTCGACAAGTACACCCTGTTACAAGTCTTCAATAGTTGAATTTGAACACAAAGTAATTGCATAGCATACCTGGTCGTTCTCCATGTTTACAGCGTGCAGTTAGCGGACGGCCATGATAATATTATGACTGGCTTATCCAAACATCGTGTGAAAGTCTGTAGAAACTGCACAGTAGCAAGTGCGTAAAACTGTCACACAAGTGACACAGTGACGAAGTGACCTGCGCAATATATGGTCGCCTTTTTTTTTCGAATTTAGAGTCTGCAAATGAGACGCGTATTCGAGGCGCGTCTTAACTTCCGCCTCCATCCTCGACGGACATGGCGACGAACGTGTTCGACCGACGTCGAATAAATGGACCAGAGGAAAGTTTTGGCCCGACATACGAGAGTGACGACGAAGATGCTGTAGATGTACAAAAAGAGGCGTCGCCGTCGCAGCCGCGTCGCCGTCGAGCAGCGTCAGAGATCAGACCTATATGTGTGTTGGCAGTTTCTAACTTCTTAGTTCACGAATCTTACGGGAATTATTATTCGAGAGATCAGTTCTCAGAACTGGTCTTATAAGCCAAGCAAATGGTTCCGCGTATATTGAGACTGAAAAAACAAAAATTGCATGCGCAGTGTATGTCTTTCTTCTGGCTTCATTGATCATAGGGTATTGAATCCCTGCAAACATAGTTATGGTCCTCGACAGTCTAAAAGCTCGACGTATAATGAGAAGGGCAAGCTTAATGTTGAAGTGAAATTTGCTCCCTTTTCTTGTGAGAAACGCCGTGCGCCTATGCGAGTGAGATGCACATCGACTTCTCTCTCTTGATATGCTTCCAAACTGATGATGATCTTGCTATATTTTTGGAGCATAGGATGCCGAAGATCGCACTGTGTCTGTTCTAATACAGCAATCCCTTGTCCCTGCCATCCGGCTAGAACTTCTCCCAAAATCGACTATCGACGTATACCTGTTGGTGATTGAGAACGACGGTATCGAAGGCTGCATTGCAGCAGGATCTGTCGCAGCGAGCACAGCGCTTGCGAATGCCAGCATTGAGATGCTTGGGCTTGTAGTCTCATGTGCTGCGGTACGCATACATCTTTGTGTCGAAGATCGCTAGAAATCCTTGCTTAGTTTCTTCTGCGGGAATTAGGCGACTAGGACGAAGGAAATTTGGCTAGACCCAACAGCAGACGAAGCGCGCTCGGCACGAGGCTGTCTGACGCTGGCATGTGTACCTGCGCTGGGCCTAATCACGAATGTCTGGCAAATTGGAAAAATGAGCCTCGACGAGGTGGAAAAGGTGCGTTGCAGAAAGCTTTACTGAAGACTTGTTTTTGTTCATATCCTCCTGTAGTGCATCGATGCATGTCAGGAACGATGTCTTGATATACATGCCGTTGTTGCGGAGGCCCTTCTGAGCGCACCGCCGAGTTGATGCGAAAGACTGAGAGGATAAGGATAAGTGTATTCTGACACATGGCTCATGGGATGGCATTAATACTGCTATGTTTTATTTGACATTGCATCCAAGTGTATCTATGTACTAATAGCCTAATAATTGTATCAGACTCCGAAATGAACAGAGCATAGGCTCCGAATCCGAGTGCGAGTCAGAGAAACATGGCAGAGAATTGACATCAACATCTGTATCTGTCTGGAGACTGTTTCCCCTCTTGCCGGAGTTTGATAGTGTTGAAGTCCTTTCACACTCGCAATAAGTCTAGGATAAGTATGTGGTCCCAAGGATATACTAGGTGAGTGGACCTACAAAGTTGATTTATAGATCCTCAGTGATAACCTGAATCAAACACCGTCTCTAGGAAGCGGAAGCCAAGGACGCTCTCTCGTTTTCAGCGAGCAGAATGTCGTGCACTATCGAAATCTGGCGTTTCGCATACCGTACTCGCCCGGGAGCGCTACAAATGTTCAGTGCATATCATCTTGAGAGCTATCCATAATAAGTACAGCCCCCCCCCCCCGACAATCTCGACTCGGACAACGAGTATGTAGTAGGCAAGGATAACGACTCGGAGTCAGAGCACAAGACGAAAAGCTTAATGCTTGCTTTGAATACTACTGTAAGTTTGCTCGACTCAGAGCTTCTGTAATATAGGATTGATTTTCTGACACTCTTTTGTCGTGTGCTAAAT
>SGPK01000686.1:0-10555 GCA_004802695.1 Phellinidium pouzarii
TATCTGTTGTTTGTACTTTGGGAAAGAGACAAAAAAAAAACATTAATATTCGTTTCCTTTTTTTTTTTCGTTTTTTTTGCTTTCGGGGAAAACGGTCGTGTATTCTGATCCGGGGGGGGGGGAAACATGGTGTTGCATTATCGAATTTTTTTTTGTTTGTTTTTGTTTTTGATTTTCACAAACCATTACTGCCCGTTTGCAGAAAGTATTGGCCGCGTCAAGATCACGTGGTTTTTTCGTTAGTCACTGAGAATGTAAAAAAACAAAAAAAGCAATAGATGAGCCCATTTTTCTCAGTCAGTACTGCAGTGTTTGTCCCTGTTCAAGCATGTAAAAATTCTACTAGATGATACTTRTCTATTTATGAAGAAGAAAAAAAATGGAAAAAGTGAGATATCCAACACACTAAAAAATAAATACTCTCAAACATTCTGATCCTATATGCATTTCAGCCTGGTTGTAAAATTTCTATCTCACTCAATTCTGCCTCTAAAAATATGTTCTAGCTCTTATAAATCATAGGATGATATGCTGCATTTGAATGAATGGCCTTTTGGCTTTCTGGTGTTGTTTTTGCACTGAAATTGATGAGTTTCTTGACTCACCTGCTCACTAACCCCCCACTCCCCCATGCTTTCTGCCATTTATTTACCTTTGTTACAAATGCGAGTCTGCTTCTCTAGATATTACAACAACACATATATGCTTGTGTGCCTCACAATATCATAAACACATTACCACAGACCAAGACATTGCATGATGCTGTTGTCGAAGAAGTGTTTGGAACTGTTGTACATGGCATCAAATGCTGAAGATTTATATATTCACATAAAGGTGACTATTCTTCAAACTAGTCTTAGATGCTTATAGTGCATTTTTAAAAAGGAATCAGATTTTTAACTTGCTATTATCATGGTTTTTAACTGCTGTTGTGTTGTGAGTGTGGGGGGTTAGAGAGCAGGTGAGTCAAGAAACTCATCAATTTCAGTGCAAAAACAACACCAGAAAGCCAAAAGGCCATTCAGTCAAATGCAGCATATCATCCTATGATTTATAAGAGCTAGAACATATTTTTAGAGGCAGAATTGAGCAAGATAGAGATTTTACAACCAGGCAGAAATGCATATAGGATCAGAATGTTTGAGAGTTTAGTGTGTTGGATATCTCACTTTTTCCATTTTTTTTTCTTCATAAATAGATAAGTATCATCTATTAGAACTTTTACATGCTTGAACAGAGACAAACACTGAAGTACTGACTGAGGAATAGGCTCATCTATTGCTTTTTTGTTTTTACATTCTCAGTGACACGAAAAAATCACGTGATCTTGACGCGGCCAATACTTTTGCAAACGGCAGTAAGGAAAGTAATAGAAAGATCAAGCTTGTAAATAATTCAACAACAAAAGGTGACTTAGAGTACTAGTGACCTATGACTGAGAAGTTGTCACACTTTCCGGCACTCGCATGAATAGTTTTCTTTTTAGGTTCTATTGCCTTGTTCAAGCTGCATTGGGTGGCTGGCCATCACTGGCTTCCTTGTCAAAAATATTAAAATTCATATAAAACTTTACATTAATACAACATGATGAAAAATCAATTTATATCATGTAGTCAGGTCTAATGCATATCTACCAAATTTATTATTCATTAATAGATCACTATGAATATTCTGGTGGGACGAGCTTGGTCTCTGGCATTGTTTATGCATCATTAGTAATTTTTATATATTGAAGTGATTCATTATGAGACAATCAATTGTAAGAAGGCCTAAGCCACCATAAATTTTTCAGCCGAGCAGGGTCTCACGGAATATCCTGATTTACACTAGCGAGACTGAGATCGGGATCGCACAGCGCAGTCCTGTGTGCATTTATTTGCTGTTGCTATTCCATTCGACTTTGAGGAGGGTAAGGCACTGCTCATATTTGCTCACGAGAAGCATGCTGGTTTATATTGGAAAGCAACGAAAGGTATAGGAAGATTTCTTGAAGCTTTAAAATACAGTTCTGAATCTGATCATCTACGTGCAGTCATCAGCAGTGGAGAAATGATTAAATTAATCTTCAAGTTTGATGAGCTGAAAGCTGTAATGCCAGCGTTCTCAAGCTTCTTTATATATGATAGTCGATACAATATGAAATACTCTATAAATGTTTTGGCCCACTTGCAGAATTAGACTTAATGATGCTCCTTTTTCTGTAGTTGCCAAAACAGACGATCGCGTCGCGCATTACATCACGTGAAAGTAATTGCACGTGTTCGCGCCGCATGCTTTTCCTCAGTTGGCGCTTCACTCACGATATTCTCAATGTCTGCGCAACTGTCCTTGCAAAAGCTTGCATCCTTCCGAGCGCAAAACTCACGTCAGTCATTAGAAACTGTAGAGCATGGCACTATTTTATTGAAGAACAAGAAGGCTACAAGTGCGGACCCGGACGCGTGTGCATGGCTGGAGCAACTTGTGCTGGCAGCCATAGACGTCGGCCGACTTAGCATTGCTGACGTGGGCCATTTTTAATACGAAATTTTTTAAAGCTCACCTAGAATATCACACCGAACAGGAATGCATAGCAAGCTTGAAGGAGAAGTTTCCGGGCTCACCGCGCGTAGATGTGCTCATTGGGATCCGGAAAGAAGCAACACTGCCCGCGCAGGATGTGCTTGCGTATTATGACGGCCTTCTGGACTCAGATGAGGCAAATGCTGTGCGTTTATTTTGACCTTCGAAGTGAGATAACTCATTGATGAAGCATCAGGCAGCGTGGAAGCGTAAGGTTTCAATACTCCGGCGCATGGGCGACGTATCGCGTGCTGTAGACGAATTATCAGCGTTCGTCGATACATATTACACGGATGTCGAGGGCTGGCTAGAGCTCGCGGACATATACTCGTCATGTAATCAGTAAGCTGTCCAATGTCATTTTCTTTCCNTTTTTTTCTTCTTTGACTGGCATGCTAATAGTATATGCGCTGCTTGTCTCCCTACCTAGATACGATTCTGCGCTGAGTGCTCTGCAGCATGTTCTGCTTCTTGCTCCGCAGAACCCTTTTTATGTGCTTCAAGCGGCAGAAGTAGCGTATACAGCTGGCGATATAACCTTAGCAACCAAGTTCTTCCTCGGCGTTGTCGATATGACTGAGGACCCTGATCTCGGTCCAGCGGCTCGCATTGAAGCAGTCCCGGAAGGCATAGCTGTGCGTGCGTGGTTTGGGCTCAAGCAAGTGCGTTTATTTTAATCAACTTCCTTTTTGCCATAAATTGATGTGAATTTTCCGGACATCAGTGTACACGTCGTCTGATAAAGGACCCTCGCACAGCGGCGGCCTCGGCCTCCCAGACGCTTGTGCCAGAACACGTTAATTTCCTGGATGAGCTTGCTACAGAGCGGCTACTCACATCGTATTCAACATACTCAAGTGGACCACGCAAGGGACCCGTATGTGGGCGTGAGGAGCTTGTGAAGTGGTTAGAAACCAAATGATCGGTGTGAAATCGCGGGTTAGGATTTTCGGACTGTAGAAGTTTTGCGCGAGTATCGAGGNAAAAAAGATGAATTGCATTTGGCCTACTTGAGTCTGAGGCAAACTGATAATAAGGATAATAAGGGGATGAAAATATGCAAGGGAATGAGTCAGGTGTCGGACTGAAATCCGAAAATCCGAGACACAATGTCGAGCTTGTATTCCAACACGGGCTGACTTGTGGGTTCTGTGTAATGTGTACATGTACTTTATATTCAAGTTCTTTTCAAGTTCAATTTAAATTTGCTTTCAGATAATAAGTTTGGTTACACATTACATTTACACAGTAATTACATGTAATTTAATTTACATGCGAGATCGGAGAAGTGACCGTGACCGAGATTGTCTGTTAGACAAAGCTTCGAGGAGTCTAAAGTTCAAACATCCATCTTGCACATTGACAGTATGGAACATGAATATGAGGAACCGCAACAACCTAGTTTACTCGACAAGATGACGAAGCAGATGATGAGGCATCCTCTTATTCCAGCAGGTCTGTTCTTGCGGTATCTCTATCTAAAGTCATAGAAACAGATAATTAAACTTACTATCAGGTATGATCGTGACTGCCGGTACGCTCACTATGGCGTTCAAACGCATGCAACAGCGTGATGCGGTTGGTTATCAGCGCTGGCTACGCGCTCGTGTTCTCGCGCAAGGTCTGACCATCGTTGCAATCGTCTATGCCGGCGTTCAGGAGATGGGTATGGGTGTTCTCACAGGCAAAACTAGGCCTGCCGTACCACCCCCGACATCCGCATATGAGTCGCGTGAATTTGAGAAACGGCTGAAGGATGCAGAGGAAGCACATCGGATAGAGGAGATTGTGAAGGACGCGTCCGCACATACCAGTTTAAACAACGGCACTAATATTTCCACAAAGGCGCCGGCATCGGCGCCTTCTGTACTATCTACATCGTCATCGTCATCAAGCTGGACATCATGGCTAGGCTGGTCGAAGAAGGACTGATCAGAGGTGGATTTTTGCCGCTCAAACGAGTGTTCACTTGAGTTTTATGATACTTAATAGGTATTCAGCCCTTTCTCTATGAAATATGCAACTTATGTGACTCATCTCAATATTTTGCCGAATTCTCTGGCACATCTGGGTCAACATAAGTGGATATTGCTTCACTACCGGCCGTACTATGATTACCAAGGTAATTACGATCATAATGCATTCTTTTTTCGAAAATAGTCCCCTACTCTCATCTCTTTGTATTACTTACTTGCCGGCTATAGCTAGCCCATCCCTTGTACCTTGTACTAATAGGCTCTGGCCGACCATTTAAAGATTTGCTTTCGCTCCGAAGGTCAAATATCCTGTCGTATTTTGGAATTTTCAGAAACTATATCCGCGAATTCTTGATCTTGTCAGACATTAGATGATCTTAACGCTTCCATCACTACAAAACATATAAAGCAGTGGTGGTGGCCTGCCACTAGTACCAGTGCCTCGAACATGTGGTCGAATCGTGAGCCTCCATAACGACGCCAATCCTTCTCTTTTTCTATGTTGCCCTTGGACCCTCTTCTGTGGTTGGCTGATCTTTATTACTCTCGGAATGTCAGCCGGCCATTCTAAGTGACCACATTGTTCCTGTTAGTTGTGCCTGCTCACTTCACAGAAATGTGCGTGGATTGATTGTATCTGATGACTCTGATCATGTCTGATGAACGTCTCCTATCCCATCAGTGCACTCTGAAGCAATTAATAAGTGACACCATGGATATCCGCTGGAAGCACCTCTATGCGGCTTAACAATTCTCCAGGACAACGAACAAATGCGGTTGCTCTCGGGGATCTGACACTAGAGCCAATCTCAGAGCTCACTCGTGACTACCGATAATGAAACCGCCCGCTCGATGGCATCCGCTCAGATATTACCCTTTCGCCTCTCCTATATGTACGAAATGTCGAAAGCCGGCAGCTTTTCTTTAATTCCTCTGTAACTCATATCCCTGAATGCTACAGCTCAGCTACGCCTGGGGTTGTATATAAAAAGGTTATAGTGTTTGACTACTAATTGGTGCGCACATGAGATTCTCAAGAGTGTATTGGCCTGCTCATTGGATTCATGTGACACTTTGATCAGCAGAGCCATAACCATACGTAATACCTCTTAGGTATTTTAATCCAGTTGTTACTTCGTTTATTTCGCAGTACATTTGACTAAGTGAAGGTCTTAAGAAATCCAAGCTGCTGCTACGATTTCCAGAAAGCGGGTAAAGCGGCTACGTTGACTGGGGGCTGGCGCCTCAGTCTGAGTCTAAGCAGCATACCTCTATACTCATCAGAGGCTGAAGACCTGAATTTATCATGCTCAAACGCATTAAAGCACTAGTAACGCGCTTCAGGGCTTCAAAAATTGCACGTCCGTCTCGAAACACTGTCAAAAGCGGAAAAGAGAGAGCCAAGGTTGAAAGTCTCAAGAATGCTGGAATCCCAAGTCAAGTGACGGTTCTAGTCACGGAGGACATTCGAGTTGGGTCTGGTCCTGCAGTCACAGGTTCTGTGTGGTCAAAAATTGACGGTGTTTACGGTGCTTACGATACCGATGCTGTTGACATCAAAAACACCTTGACGAGTCATAGGCTCCCATTGGTTGCGATTCTCGAAGAAGACGCAGATATAAGTACGCAAATAGATGAAGGCCCATTCATATCTGAGATAAACAGGTTGGATGACTATGACCGTCTCAGAACTCCTGGCCCTTCAAAACTATTAGACAAAGCTACTCAATCAAGCAATTCAACAGAACGTGGCGATGATTCAGGTGGGAAGGACAAGCCTTCAATGCTGCAAGAAGCGGGCTTGGACACGGTAGCGTTGGTCTCGAGCTTGATCATCGATGATTCGTTTGAAAAGGCCGATCCCATTAACTCTTTTGTCGCGGGTTTTGTTCCAGATCGTCCGCCGCTTCCGAAGTCACCTGCGCTACCAGAAAGTATATCTGAAGGACACCAACCTACACCACCGTTGCCTATCCAAAGATCACCGACTTCCTCGCTGGACGGAAACATTAAATCATACCCAATCTACATCACGTCAGATGCGTCGCCAGCGCCTCAGCCCCACATTCGAGACAAGACTTGGCTAATTCCGGTCTCTGTGCTCTTGCACTCCTCTTATGCATTCGAGTACCAGTTTGGTGGACTCCTTGGCGAAGGAGGTTTTGGAAAAGTGCTGCTCGCATTGAATCTAGACACGCATGCACAGCATGCAGTGAAAGTCATCGCCCTCCGTCGTGTCCGGAGTCGCCGGGAGGCAGTATGCGTCACGAACGAGGTGAAGGTGCTGTGGAAGGTATGGCGCGCAGGAAAACAGGAGACGCCGTTTCTTGGACGACCAGCGTCTGTAAAGGACTGGGTCTGGCAGTATAGGGGTAATATCCACCTGGTTCTGGTGAGTTCTATCTGGCAGTGTTAGTAGAACGATCCTTCGATCTTGCAACGTAGGAATATTATCAAGGAGGTGATCTGGGGAGAGGCACGAAAATGCACCCTGAACTCAGGGACCCTCGTCGATTTAAGCTCATGGTCGCCGAAGTGGTAAGTGTATAATATATAGTAGCATCAGTTCCCTTTCTTCCTTTCCATCCAGTCTCATCCGTTTTGGTACAGCTCATTGCTATGCTTGCACTGCACAATATGGGGATAATCCATCACGATTTGAAACCGACAAACATCCTCGTTGACGCAGAGGGACACTGTGTATTAACGGACTACGGCGGGTCGTGCTTTTTGTCTGAGGAGTTTGCATCCTCTAGTTATGTAGCCTCGGCCTCTCCGAATCTCCGACTAGAGAATCAGGTCCCAATAATCACGGTGCGCTACGCTGCACCAGAAGTGTTGCATGATGGCGATTCTGCTGGGCAGGGTTATGGCACTTCAGCGGATTTCTGGAGTCTCGGAATAACATTATTTGAGCTTGCCACAGGTCGGGTCAGTTTTCGATTATTATCATGGGAATAGCATGATATTGACTTCAATTATAATCACTAATCCCAGGACTTCATAGATGAGCCGGATGAGGACGCTGCTATTTCTATGATCCAACGGAACGAGATTGATCGCGAACAGCTCGTTTTACTCTCCGCTTATCCTGGCCTCCGCCATTTTGTCTCCGCGGTTTGGTTGTCACTCTTGTCTGTGAAAACCGAGCGCTGACGATATTACTTTCATCCCGTAGCTTTTGGATGTAGATCCCGTTCAGCGACTTCAAGGGCACACTGTCAAGTCACACGGGTATTTTGGTGACTTGTAAGATTTTAACCTGCTTTTCAAAGCACAGCACGTACTCACAGTCACCATTTCTGAACAGCACTCAGCTGATGTGGGCTGAAATATTTCTGAAGCAAAGACCCCGTACGTTGTATTCTTATTCCGAGCTCAAGCTGTTCCTGCGTAGTAATGTTCACTAAGCGAACCTACATATTCTAGCATTTCAACCAAACAAACAGCACCCTGTCAACCCACGCAATACATCGTACGACGTTATCGAACGACCAGGGGAGAGCCTTCTGGACGATGCGAATGAGGACATTGTGTGCCGCTGGCTTGCACAAAATGGCATGGGCTTGCCACATCACCGCGCCTCAGTCTTCCATCAACGCCATAGGAATAATGCTCGCGTCGGTCTGCCAGAGCGTTCAAAAAGGACGGAGAAGACATGGCAAGATCCGACGGCAGGAGATTCGGCATGGTCGAAAAGCGAATGAGCATTACTACGGGAATAAAAAGAGACGGTCAATTGCATCCTTAGAATGCCTGGGGGATTGACTAGTCAGTTTCCGTCTATGTATATTTGTCACATATGATTTGGGAGACTCTTGACTCATCCGAATTCGTAATCGTCGCGTATATGTACCTAATCCATTTCCATATTGTCGTCCTCAATAATCTTCTTGAGCAACGGTGCAATGACCTTACGTGTCGCGTTCGTATTCTTTTGTTTGTATCCGCGTGCATTCTTGTCCCATGCTTCACCATTCGAGTTATTCACGTACTCGTACAGTGGAGTTGCCTTCTTGAGCTCTAGTTCTGCACTTCCTTCGAGGCCAGTCCACAGTCGTTCCTGAAGTCCTCCTTGGGGTACCTCACGCACGACAACAAACACCTGCCGTTTGTGTTTAACCCTTTTCTCTTCATCTATCTCATTTCCATCATCTTCTGTCCTTCGCTTTTTCTCCTTATGTTTATGCAATTTTTTNCTTTTCCTTGCGATATGTCGTAAGAATACCCAAGACGTCCAAATTGTGTTCGTCTATAAAGTCCTCGAGAGAAGACAGGAACTCTTCTTTCCGACTGATTATTTTTTTTTAAGTTGACGGGAACAGTGGCCAAACCGACGTGAATAGACTGCTTCTCAGGAATCCACGAAGCGTGCCATTCATATTGCTTGTAGTCGCGACGAAGAAGACATAGTGTCGACAAGTGTTCGACAGATGATTTCCTCCTCACTAGTTCATGCGCGATCCGATGTATATCAATGGTCTCATGAAGCCCTGATGTCGAAGGCGTCGAAGGCTGGTGGACGTCCGCGGCAGGCAAAGTACAGTGCTTGAGTAAGTATTCAGCCGATTCGTTATCGAGTGCTTCGGCTTTCCCTCCGGGTTTCAGACCATTCGTGTCTAAAAGGATGGCGCAGAGTAGGAGCGTTGAAAGCTCTGATAATATCTGAACCTGCAGCTCGCCACTCCGTCCCGAAACCTGCAGATAATGTGCGACAATAGAGGCTGCACTTCCTGTGGGAACTACAATCATCCTAGGATCTGCTGTATCTATATAATGGCCCTCATCAACGTGATGGTCCAGTATACCGACTACTTTGACGTCTTCGTTTCCTTCAGAAAAGCGGGACAGAAGCACATTGTGGTCGACAAGAGCAAATCTGTTCGATGGAAACGATACAGACGGAGGGATGTCATCGATGCACAAGATCTCCGAGTGTTCAGGCGTTAGCGAGGAAATATGAAACGCGTAGCTGTTCTCTGGCCGTAGCTGTAAGTCTTCGCGCCGAGTCTGAATGAGGGCAATTGAGGGTGTGTTCTTCGCAGTTGTCAAGAACCAAGAGTACGCAATCGATGAAGAGATGCTGTCGAGATCTAAGCACGCAAAAGAGTTTAGAATAAGGACATGCAAGAGATTAATTATTTGGCTCTTGCCTCCTGCTTCATTCCCCATTACAACAGTCCATTCACGCCCCTTTCCCTCGTGAACGGCATTCAAGTATCGCTGCTTGCTGTCGGACAGAAAATCAGATAAATTCATAGCTGCTGCGATTGTATGGGTTTCCGAGTACAGGAAAAGACTCCGATAAGATTTGAAATTTTTGAACAAGTTATAGAGAGAATGCTTTGCAACTAATGGTTTCATGCACAAGTTCACAAATCAGCTGCGGACTAACGTCGTAAGTCGTAAATATTAAAAGTAACCGTAACGACACGCTGCTGTCTGTCACGTGCACGTCCACATTTAAAATTTGAAACTCCGATTTGCGTGGCTTCAAGTTTTCAAGTTCATAAAAATGGGATTTTATGCCGGTACTATCATTAAGATATATGCCATACAATCAAGAATAAGCAGTAATCAATTTATATCTGAGAATGTAACACAACATGAAAGTGGTTTCCTGCACAAAGTTCTGATAGGCAGTGGCATCAGGAAAAATTTCAACATCTATATAGCACTAGTTAGTTTGCATAGTTCCATAGTTAGTACCCTTTTAGTGAGACTATATAGTTGCATGCCAGAACTATACAGTCTAATATAGTTTCCATACTTTCAAATGGAAATTCTAAAACTATTAATCATGCATATATGCACATTCTATACTATGTTTCATCATCAAGTAATCAATCAACCACACAATACAGAACATGTACTTATGTACATAGTAATACTTGTCATATCCAAGTTATTGCATATATAATTTGAGGTGTGGGAAGATACTGCCACTCCATTTTTGAGTTTTGGTCAGTGGGTGGGTTTTTGCTTTTTNGGCTATTACTTGTATTATTTTACATTCC
>SGPK01000687.1:0-10552 GCA_004802695.1 Phellinidium pouzarii
CCCCTCTCTTGGCAGACGACGACGACAATGATGACAACGACAACAGAAACAGGACTGGTACTGGTGTCGGTGCAGCTGTGAACGTCCCTCTCTTGGCCAATGATGACGATGACGATGACGACGACGACGCAACTGGTGTCGGTGCAGCTGTGAACATCCCTCTTGAAGCCGACAACGACGACGACGACAACGACGATAGAAGCGCAGTGGGTACTGGTGTCGGTGCGGCTGTGAGCGTCCCTCTCTTGGCCAATGACAACAACGACGAAGACGAAGACGGAAACACGACTGGTACTGGCGTTGGCGCGGCTGTGGGCGTCCCTCTTGTGGCTGACAACGACGACGACAACAACAACGATGGAAGCGCCGTTGGTACTGGTGTCGGTGCAGCTGTGAACATCCCTCTCTTGGCTACTGGCAACGAAAACGATAACGAGGACAATGGCAACGACGGCATACTAGACGGCTTATTGTGATCGTCAAAGAGACTAGAATCAGTAGACTTATANTTTTTTTCGGTTTGTTGTATTATCTTGGGTTTACTCTCTGCTGTAAGGTGGGTATNAAAAAAGTACAATGCGTATTTCAGTGCTAGTTGTAGCGAATTTAAAGATAAAAATAACTCAGTAGTTCCAGGACCTCATGATTAACTTTATTCAAATGTACACAAAACAACACTTGATTATTTGGCGAGCTCTTATATGTACAGATTGCTATTTATATTAATATCCTTTGAGCTTTGAGCGTTTCTTGAATCGAAATGAGCGTCCGATGCCTCCTGATCGAGAACTCAATTTCGTGCTGCCTAAGAGCTCGGCTGATCCCGAGCCACAAATATTAGGCACATCCTCAGCACTAGACTCCATAAATGGAGTCTCTCCAAAAAGCTCAGCGAGTGCCAGAGGCTCATCATCATACTCTAGAACAGACCTCGAATGTACGAGTAGCGAATCGAAGAAGCACCGATGTTCCTGATCCGGGCCCATCCATCTTTCTTGAACAAAGTGGTCAAACTTCTCGAGCGAACGGACTTGGAGGAAATTGTCCGCTCGGCGCAGGCAGTCTTCCCATAATGTATCCACCACGTTTCGCGGATATCCACGCCATGCTATTATGTCTTCTGGCTGAGTTTCTGGTGTCAGTACTCGGTAGGCTTTAGCTTTCCAGTCAATCTTCAGTGCGTCTTCAGTGGCCACAGGAAAAATGTCCTCTAGATCCATCCTTTCGAGTTAAAGTTTAGCATTGTGGCGATATAATCTTAAAAACAGGAATGCTTACTTGTGAAACAAAGCAACCAGATCAAATATTGCCTTTAGTCGTCGTAAACGTACCGTGTACCCCTTATCAAATTCGAACTTAAACTGATCAAATGCAAACCCGAATTCATAGTCCATCCCAGAAAATATCCAGTCAGAATTCATCCGAACGTAGTCTGCTTCAGACTGAACACCACAGATAAGACCTGCAAGCCCTCCGCGAAATCTGCCACATTTAAGCCCAATTATCAATGCGAAGACGTCATACAGAAGCTCTGCGATTACTGTCGCCCTGTATTGACCATAAAGGTCCAGAGGGCACATGTTTTGAATCCCGAAGAAGGAAGTGAGTTGGAAAAGATCCTTTGTATGCCTGGCAGCCACAAAATCAAGTTCTAAAATTTCGAGGTTTCTAATAAATAGAATAAGTTCTATGGAAGAATTGAATTTTGAAGGAGAATTACCTGAGATATGTTACTGTCTGATGAATTGCATAACGAATGATACAAGAGATCTCGTGCATACGTGGATAGGGTTCTAGGCGGTAAAATTGGACGAATTCGCGTGCTTCTTGTATAGTTTGACTGAGTTCGTTACTCCCGAGATACGCTAGAGCTTGCTTTTTCCAAAAATCGAGTTCAATGATTTTTTCATTCCGAAGTTCGACGTCTCCGATACGTTTGCGGGATATCGAATGGATGGCCTCTAGAACATAGTCGCTTCTCAGGAAAGGGGTCAGGCTCGTGCATTCCTTAGCAAGAAATATCATATTCTTCAGTGCGGAAATTTGTTGAGAGACAGAATTCGATCTGCAGACAAGACTGTGAAAAAAAAAAGACACTGCACATCTCCGAATGGAGCTTACTGTGCATAGGCCACAAGTTTCATACATCCAGACATTTTGTAAGACTGTATATGCGAGTTCCACCCTAAAAATTCCCATGCAAAGCCTTCGACATAAAAAGGTGTTGTTTCCCTGATTCGTTCCGAGATCATGTTTGCGTTCGGTCCTAACTTGAGTGCGATGCGCCCGAGGCAGCGCTCTATCATCTTTCCGACCACTTGATTCACATACTTGTCTAGAATGCGACCAGGTCCAGTTTTATTAGTTCGAGTGCTAGTCGAAGACACTGTCGCGAGCGAACACTCAGAGAGAGCGTTTGCGTTAGCAGCGTAAAACCAGAACTCTCTAGCGAACGTCNTTTTTATTACGCTTCTTGTGCCGAGGACGGTAATGGGAGTCTGTACTCTCAGAGACGTGCGGAGATTCTGCTGCATCTGCAGCCTCTGAGGGCTGCCCAGGATAAACCATGCCCTCAATGAGCCTTCCAGCTGGTTGGTAGATGTATTTGTCGATCAGTCTTCCAGGGCCAGGATTATTGGGTCTAGTGCTCATAGTAGATGAAGAGAGTATTGAGCACGTATAGATGGAATTGTCATCCGAGCCGTTGATGTGTGCCATTCTCAATCAAATCTGATTGAATCCTAGTATTGAATGATTCGTGAGAAAACTGGATCGAAACGATAGGAGTGTATGATAACTCGAAAATGTGAAGATGAAGAGGCTCTCTCTTCAGCAGGCGATGCAATGGGGCCATGCAAGCTTTGGGTCTATTTGTAACCCTTGAAAAGACCGTTCTAGCCTTCATCTCCTGAGCTGCATCAGTCACATGACAGTTCATCAAAGCATTACCTCCAGCTTACATACAGAATTTCACCAGCAAATGTAAATTATGGTGAAGTCAATGATTCAATAGGGTATATTTTATAATGTGGCTAGGTCGGGGCCACTACGGAGTCCTCGTAGCATATCTGATATAATTTGTAAGCAAGATAAAGTATTGCATCATGAAAACTACATGTATGTCCAGGAGGTTAACCGCGTAATCTACTAACCTTTGTGTTATAATAAAATTCCCTAAAGTCAATCTATTTTTGTTTTACCCGTGGGACGGGATCGACGTGAATGTCGATCTTTCCTGCTTATCAGAAATATCAATAAAGTCGAACACCGTGACGCCGCGGCTAGCTTGAGCTAATATATATGGTTGTCCTCACGCCATCTAGCAGAAGCACTCACACTCACTCATAAATTCGTGAAAATAAACTAAAATGCCGCGTCAAATCCTAGTGGGCTTTGGAGTGGATGTCGACGCAGTCGCTGGCTGGTGAGAATCCACGGTCATACACATACGAAAACTCGAAAGCATGACACACTGATTATACTTCGCGGGATGTCTATAGGCTTGGATCATATGGAGGTCAGGACTCTCCAGGCGACATATCTCGTGTGCGTCTTCATAGGTTTTCACACTCTACACAAGCGTTTACAATGCATTTATAGGGCATGTATGCCGGCGAAGTTGGGACGCCTCGTCTCCTGAAACTCTTCGAGAAGTATAAAATAAAGACAACATGGTTTATCCCTGGTAGGATTTATGAGTCTGTCATTCCATACCTATAGATTTAACTGGCTACCCTCGGTCCCTTACGGATAGGACACAGTCTCGAGACCTTCCCCGAGCAGATGGCTGCAGTACGAGACGCAGGTCATGAGATGTTCGTCCCATAAACGAGGCGTCCTTTGAATCTAAAGCTGATAGCATGATAGTGGACTCCATGGTTATTCTCACGAGGTATGGGTTTCCTCTCGGCTCGTAACGTTTAGGTTCGGTCACGTTGACCTAAAGTTCATTTGGCATTAAACACGGATAGAACCCAATCGAGATGTCCGAGGAACAGCAGACAGACATCCTGAATCACACATTTGATCTATTCACGAAGTTCAACAATGGTGTGCCGCCGAAAGGTAGTGTTGCGCCGTGGTGGGAGACAAGCAAGGAAGGCACGAATCTCCTTCTTGACAAGGGTATTGAGTATGGTACGTGCTTCTATAAAACAGCCACGATATATGATGTCATATATTGACTGCCCTTGCGAAGATCATTCAAATATGGCACACGAGTAAGTACTATGAGTTCACACAAACATAAGTAAATTCGAATTCACATACATGCAACCTTGAAGCTCTCAAGCATACTACCTCCGTGACCAGGACACCTGGACGAATATAGATTACAAGGCGAAGGCACACACTTGGATGAAACCATTAAAGCGGGGAAATGAAACCGGATTAGTTGAAATTCCTGGGAACTGGCGAGCTTCTGCGCTGTACTACTCGACCGGGCGGATAGTTGATTAACACATCTGATTGAAGGTACTTGGACGACTTGCCTCCCATGATGTACGAGCTTCATCAGCGTCCGTACTTGTGACGAACTCAAATTATCCCGTTAAGGTTTATCAAGTCAAGTGCTAACTCCCATGGTTGGGTAAGTCCATAGGTCCCCTTCGCCATTGTCAGTCAGGTCCTCTTATACGAGGCTACGTCCTCAGGTCAATACCCGTGATGTTGAGGACCTCTGGAAGGACACATTCTCGTATTGCTATCGGTCTGTCGGCCCCTACGGCGNTTTGCGATCTTCCTTAATGCTATTGCTGATCACAAGGTTTCCAGTGAGGAGGAAGACTTCATCTTCCCTATTACGATTCACCCAGACGTTAGCGGGTAATACTTCAGCTCTTCATTCGAAAGTACGCTTTGCACATAACATTAATATCCACATACAACTTATTCAGGCGGCCACATGTCTTGCTCATGTTGGTACGTACCTCTGCGGCGATACAACCCATTCGTCCCTGACGTCCGATGGCATCCCATTCCGACATTCCAGGAGCGTTTTATTGAATGGGTAAACACGCATGAACACGTCCAGTGGGTGCCGATGATTGCGATGGCGCGCGCGTTTCGCGCGAAGAAGCAACCTGCAGCGGGTGCGCGGATGCCCGCTGGCTTCAAACGTTAGGCTAAGACTCGCAGTAGTACTGAGAACAGTGAGAAGATGCATTGAGAAAGAGTCACAGAAACATAATGATATTATGGAACCAAGAAGACAAGAAAGAAGGGCAGGAGAGGAATTAATGTAAAATTATGGCTCACTGGTAAGGATCCATGTATGTGTATTACTTGCAGTAAATATCAGCCTGAGAGTACGACACCTCTGAGGGCTTGGTTGGTTTAGCGTGAAGCTTCTGAGATATCTTAGACACATTATATATTGTGAGACCTGCGGTGCGTTTTATTTAATAGGTCCTTCAAGCTTCAACGAGTTCACCATTTGGGATTTGGCAAAAGCTAAAAAGCAATCTACGAGAGTGATGTGACGTATGTGACTACCCCGTGCATTGAACGCGTCACCCAGCGAGCAGCGAGCGACGTACGCGTCGTCTCTGAAGCCCGTGCTGCCTGTCTGCATCTTCACTCTACATTCCAATTTACTACAGGCTTAGAAACCAACATATCCTCAATCATGGTGAGTGGAATTTTTGTAGAGGGAATCCAATCGTTGATATCTTGCTCCAGTCGATCATGTCGTATAACGGCGGTTCGGTGGTGGCCATGGTCGGCAAGGAGTGTGTCGCCATTGCGTCTGACCTTCGGTTGGGAAACCAGTCATTCACTATTGCATGCAACCATGAAAAGGTAGGAGGCCAACAGCAACTTGAATCTCTTTAACTAAGGACCAAGTAGGTTTTCCCAATAACTGACCGGATATACCTTGGTCTGGCCGGGCTCGCGACTGATGTCGCAACGCTGTACGTTGACGTATCCTTTCTATATGCTCTCTGATTAACACTCACACTCACTTACAGCCACGATCGCTTTCGCTACCGTGTTAACATGTATACGATCAAAGAGGAGCGAGAGATCGCACCGGAGACGTTTGCTCGACTCGTCTCTTCGACACTCTACGAGCGACGGTTCAGCCCTTACTACGTCGAGCCTGTGATTGCAGGAATCGGTACTTCACCCACGGGCAAGACCGAGCCTTTCATTGCCGCAGCTGACCTCATAGGATGCCTTAACTTCGCACGCGACTTCGTCGTGAGCGGGACCGCTAGCGAAAAACTCTTTGGTGTTGCAGAAGGCTTATGGGAACCTGATTTGGAACCTGAAGACCTGTTCGAGACGATCAGCCAGACGCTCATGAATGCAGTAGACAGGGACGCGTTTTCCGGTTGGGGTGCGGTCGTGCATGTTATGTATGTTTTTGCATCCCTTCCTTGTCCCTACTACCTGTTGTTGCATGTCTGCAGGTTTACTGACAAACTTCTCCGCTTTTCTTCAGTACGAAGGACAAAGTGGTCACGCGCACCCTGAAGGGGCGGATGGATTAATTTACTGTTCGGTCAATCAACTTGTATTTGCTCTTTTGTCTCAATGGCATCTATTTCCTCCTGTGCTCTCACATTTATGCATTGGTGAAGAGTGGAGTGTTTATCGCCTTATTCTCCTTTTGTTATCATCAAGGGAAAAGGAGGTTGTAACTAGGACGAGTCGGTCTTAAGGCAACACGGGTTAGACCCGCGTCCTGTCGAAGGTTGCAAATCCCAACCACTAGCTTTTACAGATGTACATCCCAAAGCCGTCTAATTTTATTGTGGATTTTTTAGGCTCTGAAACTCAAAGGAGCACACTTCGATATGCATACTCAGGAAGAAAGAAACTTGAATTCAACATTAATTCTCTTCGATTTTACATTTTACAATCACAGTATCGTACAAATTTTCTTCAGGACAATTATCAATTACTAATCCAGGATTCAGAGCTTTTCAAATCAGCAAACATCGTTAGGAAACAAAGCCAGCGGGCATCCGCGCGCCCGCCACCGGTTGCTGCTTCGCGCGGAACGCGCGCGCCATCTCAATCATCGGCACCCACTGGACGTGCTCGTGCGTGTTTACCCATTCGATAAATCGTTCCTAATGCAAGACATCAGAATGACTTTGGACTTCTGGACTTCGGCGTCTGCAAGGGTACGTACCAGCATAAGCAGGACGTGTGGCCGACTGAATAATTTTTAAACAGCGAATTAAAATCAAAGGTAAGCAAAAGAGCTGGATAACGTACCCGCTAACGTCCGGATGGATAGTAATGGGGAATATGAAGTCTTCCTCTTCTCTGTAAAAGACCTTGTCAGCAAGAGTATGAAGGAACAACGAAAGAATGAGCAAAATCGACGAACCGATAGCAATATGAGAACGTATCTTTCCAGAGATCTTCTACATCCCGAGTATTGACCTGAGAAATTAACCCCGTATGAAAAGGACCTGACACTGAATATACCAGCCACGTACCCAGCCATGGGAGTTGGCTTTCGATTTGACGAAACTACGACGTGTGCGTTTCATCAGATAAGCTCCTAACGGCTCAACCGAAGATAGAAAAAAAAAGTGACGTACATCAATGGAGGATAGTCATCCAGGTACCTTCAAATTATCACGAATGGTTTTAACATCTTGTCTCCTCAAAACAACAATGTAGGGCATCAAGACTCACCAGTTTGCGGGGATCTGAACTAAACCGGTATCTTTTCCTCGGCGTAAGGGTTCCATCCACGCATGCGCCTTTGCCTTATAATCGATGTTCGTCCAGTAGTCCTCATCGCGGAGGTAGTATGCTTGCGAGCTGGGTGAAGGAAGGTAGGTACGTGCAGACATTTGTTATCGTTGCCTATAGACCAAGATTACTATACATACTCATGCGCCATACTCGAATGGTCTTCCCATAACCAGAATAAATATCAGCGCTGAAGAACTCCAAGTCAGTTATCCCAAAAAATCACCCACCGTACTCGATACCCTTGTCAAGCAACATATTCGTACATTCCTTGCTCGTCTCCCAGGACGGCGCGACGCTACCCTTCGGAGGGATCCCGTTGTTAAACGCGGTGATAAGGTCAAAGGTGTAGTCAAGGATATCTTTTTGCTGCTCCACAGACATCTTAAGGAGGCTCTGTTGTGTTTTAGAATACGCAATGGATTTTTTTTTTCGTGGTCAGCGAAGGACCACGAGAGAAGAAAGACAGCGTATACCTCATGCGAATAGCCGTGCAGTCCTCTAATCCCATTCGCATATCGTCAGTGCCATTATAAATATTGAACCTCGGCAGTATAGAAACGTGCAACTCATGTCCTGCGTCCCTTACAGCAGCCATCTGCTCCGGGAACGTTTCGAGGCTATGACCTATACACCCCAAGCGAAATGCGAGGCGAAAGAGCGAAAGAACCAATGATCAGTAAATGCGGGTCCAAGCCACCGATAGAAGAGACCGCCGTCGCTAAGACCGCGAGCGCGATAACGCTTCTCACCAGGGATAAACCACGTCGCCTTGATATCGTACTTCTTCATGAGTTTGAGGAGACGCGGGACGCCGACCTCGCCTGCGTACATGCCCTGCCAAACCCCATATCGCTCGCATCAGCTGCACTTTCCAGGACTCGTAACCCGACAAGAAAACTCCTCCACCCTCTACTACGAAACTGAAAAGGTTATACGTACGCGAGAGACATCGCACGGTGAATCATCGTTTCCATTAAACCGTCCTATCCTGCGAGACGTATACGATCAGCTTATCTTGTCCGCGCGCTGCAAACAAAAAGAAAAGAAAACGGCACACTTACCACCCCGCAACCGCATCGACGTCCACACCGAACCCGACCAAAATCTGGCGCGGCATCACCGGCAAGCTTCAATATTTCTTTCCCTTTTCTTGTCGTGTGTCGTTTTTCTTGATCCTCAAGGCCCCGTTCGAGTTGGTGAAGGAACTAGCTCAGTACGCTCAGGATTCAGGAGTCAGTGCCAGTGAGCGTTCGGACCAGCGAAGAACTCAGGTCTTATAGATTACACCACACCCTGTGGTATACAAGCTCAAGTTCAAGCTCGCCGCGGCATGCTCAAGCTGTATGCTCACACGGGGAGAGAAAATATACGGGCCTAAAATTGAAACGTGCAGCTGTCACGGTTCACGGTCTACCTCAATTTCAGTTCGTCAGGTCTACCTGGGCTACAATCCTATCTTCCTCTGTGCTCGGGCTCATATAATATTAACAGATCACGTACAACGTCGACGGTGCATGAAAGCCAAATATTGATATTATAAAATTCCGGCTTGACCAGAAACATATCACTGACGTCATGCCGAACACGTTGCAAGGGATTGGCTGGAAACCGCGGAGGCTTGTCCTTTGACAATCGACTCTCGACGATACAGAAGCGAAACCGTGCAATTGAAGAAACTATTACGATACATTCGTACAAGTAACTGATTATAAGCATCATTCTGCCTTGTTGTACACATTTTCCTCCTGTGTCGTTCTCTGGTATTCTCGTTCTCATTCAACTGAATCTGGTGCCAGAGATTCCACTTTCCCCTCATTTACGGATTAACGACACCTAGGCTGTTACAATCAAGATACAAAGGGGAAATAGGATGAGCGGAATTCTGAAAATAGTAAAGTGGATATAAAGAAACGCGTACCATTTACGGCGTTTGAGCGCGCGCGCTCATCCTGAGTTGGCTGCGAGCCTTCAGGTCTCACACTGGCAGCCTGCTCCTCGCGGCCCTTCTCTGTCGGGTGCACCTGCGGAGCAGCATTGGTGCCTAGCAGTGGCGAAGAAGCGACAATTAGTAGAGTTCCGGAGTTTATTTGCAGTATACAGTACGTACCCGCCTCATCGTCTGTCGTCGTCTTCTGACCAAAGTGTTCGCCGCCCTGGTCAGCAGACTGAGACTTGGCCAAATCGTCGCCTGCGCCGGTCGGCTGGCCAGACGGACGGACGTCCTAAGCGAAACAAGTTCAGTCGTATCGTAACACGAGCGCAGAAAAGAACGAATGTACCTCTTCTTTTTGCTTCTTTTTGAGCTCTCCGGTCCTGCGCTCCTTTCCTAACTGCTTGAGGTCACTGTTTCGCGTCACCGTGCCCTCAATCTCCTCCTTAACACCCTTCATGCGCTCAGATATACCCTACATCCACACCATCATTAGCAAGCAGTTCGACAACACACGAAAAAAAAAAGGCAAGAACATTTACTCACCACATGGTTCTGCTTGCCATACTCAGGGCCGACGCCGGAAAGCCTGCCAGCGTGCAGCTGCTCGGGATACCCGCCTTCAGGCTCAGTAACCGGTGTCGCGCCCTCATCCTCTGTAGGCTCAAGGTGGTGGTGTTCCGAGCCGTCCTTTGTACTAGTAGCCTTCGACGCGCCCAGCTCCTGCTGACTGCCATCGCCCAGGCTCTGACTCTGCGGTGGCTGCTGCGTCTTAACAGACTGGCCACTCCTCGCGCTTGTCTGCGACTGCAGGCCCGAACGCGAGGCGTTGTCAGTGACGGGGGCGTTCACGTTGGATGCGCTGTCAGTGGCTGGCACGCTGTCACTAGACTGGAAGCCCCA
>SGPK01000688.1:0-10540 GCA_004802695.1 Phellinidium pouzarii
TGCAAAATCAATAGAACAGCTATAAGTTCAAAGCAAATATATAATTTCACCTAGCATGAGGTGCGTCTATGGATTCTATATAGCGCTATGGAGTTCTACAGAGATATAGTACCTTCTATGGAGTGCTACATAGTTGGGACTTAGCTTTCGGATCTATCGGGTCTATATTATCTATAGTTTCTATATAGATCTATATAGAATTCTAGTTTTTTGCTGATGGTGTTGTCTGAATCGAAAGACTAGCAAGCAATATTTATATTAATATTACACATCCACTGGAGCAAAACACGCCCGAGTGCGTATACCAGTGGTATTAATATTATGACGGTAGACATGGCGAACCACATACGTCATCGAAAAGGTCATCGCCCTCTGCTACTTCAAGTTCCCCCCGCTCTATAAAACCCCTCGCTTTCGATATAAATCCCCCCCCAGATGTCTTTCACCTCATAGATCATGTCCGTTCTGTCCTCCATGTCCAACAAGAAGATCGATGACCTCAACACCGACACCGTTGACATTCAGCAACACCATCCCGGCCTCACCACAGACGCCGGCCTCAAAGTCTCTGACACCGACACCGTAAGCGTCTCCCCACCTTCTGTTTTCGCAGGTAGTCTCTTATGCGTTTCATCTACAGTGGCTTAAAGTTTCAAACGGCGAGCTCGTCGGTCCCTCCCTTCTTGAAGATCAAGTCGCGAGGGAGAAGATCCACCGGTTCGACCATGAGCGCATACCAGAGCGTGTAGTACATGCCCGCGGTGCAGGTGCCTTTGGCTCCTTCAGAGTATTCAATGACAACGCAAGCAAATATACTTCGGCTGGCGTCCTCACCGACTCGTCCAGGTCTACTCCCGTCTTTGTCCGTTTCAGTACGGTCCAGGGTTCTCGAGGCAGTGCAGTACGTTTCCCTTTCAGCACGCATATATATGCATATAACTTGTACTTAGCGAGATGTAGGATACTGTCCGTGACGTGCGAGGCTTCGCCGTCAAGTTCTACACTGAGGAGGGTAACTGGGATCTCGTCGGGAATAACATCCCTGTCTTCTTCATTCAAGAGGCTATGAAATTCCCTGACTTTGTCCATGCGGTCAAACCCGAGCCCCATAACGAAGTTCCGCAAGGGCAGTCAGCACACAACAACTTCTGGGACTTCTTCAACCTGCAGCCTGAAAGTGCGTACTATTTTGGAGTGTCACTACCTTTAAATTTTTCAAGATTAACATTTTATGTGTTGCAGCTTCTCACATGATAATGTGGGTCATGTCTGATCGCGCCATCCCGCGCTCCTATCGCATGATGCAAGGTTTCGGTGTAAACACCTACACTCTCCAGAACGCAGCTGGTGAACTTTTCTTTGTCAAATTCCACTGGCTTCCAGAACTAGGCGTGCACAGTCTCGTCTGGGACGAAGCCCTAAAATTAGCCGGTCAAGATCCCGGTGAGCATTTTTGTTTAACTTGTGGTAATTTGCTTGTGTTCTGATGGCCTACGAAGACTTCCATAGAAAGGATTTGAACGAAGCGATAGAGAATGGCGCACCTGCGAAGTGGACACTGGCTATCCAGGTTATACCTGAGGGTGACGAACACAAATACGACTTCGACATACTTGATGCGACTAAGATTTGGCCTGAGGAGCTGATACCCGTTCAGCCCGTCGGAGAGATGGTCTTGGACCGTACTGTGGATGAATACTTCACACAAACTGAGCAGGTCGCATTCTGCACGAGCCACATTGTTCCCGGCATCGGCTTCAGCGACGACCCACTCCTTCAGGGTAGGAATTTCTCTTACTTCGATACTCAGATAACTCGCTTGGGAGTTAATTGGGAAGAGGTACGTATTGTCTCGTAGTGTCTCTTCATCGTCTTCGAAACTGTGGATATTGATACTTTGCAATATAAGCTTCCAATCAACCGACCTGTATGCCCGTACATGAACTTCAACAGGGATGGTGCAATGAGGCATCGTATAACGAAGGGCTCAGTCAATTATTGGCCCAATCGCTTTGAGCAACTCCCTCCTGTAGAAGTCGCAAAGGGGGGTTTGAAACAGTCAGTGATTTATTTCGTTGATTCTGTGCGAGAAAGGCCTGTAACGTTTGAGAAGGTATCCTCAGAAAGTTTCTGGTGTCAAGGAACGCGTGCGCGGTGCGAAGTTCCAAGAGCACTACAAGCAGGCACAGCTCTTCTATAACTCGATGACCGACGTAGAGAAAGCACATCTGATCAGCGCGATTTCCTTCGAGCTTGACCACTGTGATGACCCTACAGTCTATACTACAGCCGTTCAACGCCTCAATGACATCGACCACGAACTCGCAAAGCAGGTCGCGATCAACATCGGCGGTCCCCTCCCAGGGAAGTCTGCTCGTGTGAACCATGGTAAGACGAGCCGCCTCTCCCAGTTTGAGTTCAAGCCAACCACACCAACCATCAAGTCTCGCCGTATCGCGATCCTTGTCTCAGACGGCTTCGACGGGGCTACGGTAGAGGCTATGCGTACGGCAATTAAGGCGGCTGGCGCGCTTCCATTCGTCATTGGAGCACGCAGAGGTTCGATTTATCCTGCCGGCGAGACCCCTGGAAAGGGAGAGGGCATCATCGCGGACCACCACTTCGAAGGCCAGCGCTCAACGATGTTCGATGCACTGTTCATTCCAGGGGGCTCTCAGCACGTGAGGTCGCTTGCCAGCAACGGCCGCGCTATTCACTGGATTCTCGAGGCATTTGGTCACCTGAAACCGATTGGCGCTGTTGGTGAAGGTAAGCAAGCACATTTATGAATTGTCTGTGAATTCAATGATGTAACTTTCTTTTCAAACCACTAGGAGTTGCCTTGCTCCGCGATGCTGCCCACTTACCGGGCGTTCAGTTTGCTGATGGCTCGACCGGCACCGTGATCAGTGACTATGGTGTGGTGACGGCGGGAAGCCTGACGCCGTCGTCGTTATCTGAGGGCCTGAAGATTGTGAAGGGCGCCGCTGACTTTGCGGGTGCGTTCGCATACGAGATCAGTCAACATAGGAACTTCGCGCGTGAGCAGGCGGGGTTGTCGAGCAAGGTTGCGTACTGAAGGTGGTGAAAACAAGTAAACTGTATAGTATGTATTATTACCGTAATAATTGTTGTCTCCACTAATACTAGTACTATGAATTTGAATCTTTTCCATCCATGTCGCGCGCGCAGCTCGAGTCATTCCCCAACCGTTCTGTGCATATTATTATACGTGAGTACAGAAAATCCAAAGTTATCCTCATCCGCTGGTAGCCAATATAGGGCTCAGCGTACATCGATGCTGAACTTATTTCCTGTCAAGATCGTTAAGTTAGTGACTGACTCCATCTGTCGGTATCGGTATACTTCCTAAACGCTTCCGAACCGAACGAGTCGACGCTTCCGATTGTGGCTGGATCTCAGACCCTCCTCTCTTCACTCGCCATCTCACTTGACTGCAAATTTAAGATGCATCCGATTCGGAGATGGCATGAAGCACTGGTCTTAGTCACAAAAGGAGGTGCGGAGTGAAGTCCCGTTGGTACCAATGCGACACTGATATTACAGTAGAAATGACGGAGTAGTTTGAGATAATTTAGACACTCATTTTGCGGTCCAAAGTTACCTGAATGTTTTCGAGTTACGAAGTCCGAAGTCCCTGCCCGCAGCTGCGCATACATTACAGGTAAACATAGAAAGTTGCATTAGCGTTTGCGATATGCCCACTTGCTTATCTTATGTCTAAAAGATAGATAGAGGGAGGCAAGATCTCATAAACTCTAGGGTAACTGCGCTTCGGTCGAATGAGATACCTCGGATCACCGATGCGTAGGGCGAAAGAAAATAAAGGTAATAGATGAACAAATAGGGAACTGCGCATCGTTTGGATAATGCGGGTCTGTAGTACGTCTGTTGATGAAATAGAACACGTCCCTCGATAACCGAAACAACGATAGTTACATATTTCAGCCTCGATGCGGCGAGAAGACGAGATAGGCAGACTGCGCAGCTTCCGAGAGAAAAACAAAATACGAGCATGTGGGCTGTCAAGCGTGAAGAGGACAAGTGCGTACCACCAGTACCGGAACGGTGCGAAGCGCAGTACCTGAAGTATTTCGGAGCAGAAGAGTATCAGGGACATCCACTGGCACCGACGGATAGAAAAGATCTGAGCGTAGGGTTCGCCGGATGCATGACGCTCTCATTAAGATTCGGTCAGGGAAAAATGCTGCGAGATCAAGGGACCATATTCTCGTATATCCTTGAGCCAGAAGACGAAGAGCGCAGATCCGCAGCCGCATGCATGCGCTCTGCGCAGTTAGATAGATCATGGGCGACCGCCAGCCCTAGAAGATCGTTGGGGGTTGAGTTCGCGCTTGTGTTCTGCAGTTGTCGGCGTCTCTGATTGTTTGGACCGCCCATATGGCAGCGGCTGCGCATAAGGGTCTCTGAACAACGAGAGAGAGGACCCGTTGTATGATCTGCGTCTGCGGAGCGCAGTTAAAGTACTTAGCAGATCGCTGCGGAGAAGAGCTTTAGATGGCGGAGGTTTCCCCGAGAGTAAGTACGTAGAGATATCGGGCTGAACCGAGAGATAATTTCGCAACCGCAGTGTCGATCTGTACTGATGTCCGTTGCGTTGAATACTCATCGGCTCGTCGAACGGCGAGCTTCATTGTTGCCTAGATGGAAGCGAAGTCGCCATATGTAAAGTCACGACGCTTTCGTTACATACAGTAGCTTGTGGTTCTAGGCAAATCAGGAGTACATTGTACGTGAGGCACCGTAAGAGCTCGTATAGGCCAGCAAATCTCACATCCTGTCTTCCATAAAGATAAAGGCCCGGGCTACGCATGACTTGAGCGCAACTTGAAGAAGGCAAATGATCCCGCTCGCGACTGCGCCCGAATGAAACCTATCAGGCTCGTCTAAGTCGCTTACACGATCATAGGGTCGCTGCGCAAAGTCGATGCGGTCGCGAATCGCGTACGAGTCGGTGTGCGTGACGGCGCTGTTTCATTGTAACAAGCCTGAGAAGGAAATGAAATAGAAGAAGGATGCTTAATTCTCTTTTCTTTTCTACGAAGTCTAAGGTCTTCTTTTCACTATGTCTACTTCTCAAAATACAAGTTCAAGATATCGCTGTAGACGGTCATTCATGTCTCAGGTACTCAGGTACAAACTCTTACTAAAATTTATATAAGCTCTTTATCCGGAATTTTTCTACTTCAAAAAGGGTCTTTCTGCAGCAATACCACGCTCTAGTTGTATCATATTATATATATATATTCATTTCTTTCACGCTTTTCGTACCGGCCCCGGTTGTTGCACATGATGCACTTTACGAGCGCGATCTGTTGGTAGACTTTTGATTCTGTCGTAGGAAGAATCGCCTGGGCCTGGGATCATTGCACCCCTTGTCGGTGGAACGTATATGCCGTTCAGTTGAGCGCATAAGTAGCTGTCTGTGAATTCTCATGTACCGGTACCGATACAATTATTATATACTTGCTGTCGTGAGAGGCGGAAGAGCCCTTATGGATACCTTTTTTTCAGGAAGTGAATGGCTGTCGTNAAAAATTCGCAAGTACTTGAAAGTAAATAAATGTTCCTAAAAAGGAATGCACTTGATAACAGGAAATTATTCAAACGGTAGATGGGAATTAAGAGAGGGAAAGGTTTACAATATTGATCAGAGCCGGCCATAGTTGTTTACTATATAGGTCATCATGAACCAGGGTCCAGCGTACTCGTCACTTGAATCCGATTGTAGTATTGTACTCATTTTTGTACCAACATCCAGCTTTGAATTTACTGGTTCAATTTTGATCTTTTGTAACATAAATACCTGGCAAAATATCTCTCAATTGGACGTTTCATTCTTTACTCCGACATCTAAGTGATGTTGAGGTGCTCGCTGCCAGATCATTTGTACTTTTGGGACTTGACTGTCAGTGTGTACCAATAGCCTGGGGTTCTCATAGTAGATTTACATACGAAAACGGATAGGAGGGTTTTTCNAAAAAAAACGATATTCCACGGTCTGCCCGTTGCCCGTACACGTACACCACAAAGATGGTGTGCATCAAGATACCAAGAGTTCAATAGAGGGGCGATAGTCATATAGAAGCAGAAAACTTGAACGCATACGTCGTGCATGGACTCAAACTGGCGACGGATAGCAACCTACAAAATGGGGATTATTGTCACGGTAGCCATCGGGTCTGAGTAACTTCGACTAGTTATAAACATGCACCATACATTCCTGCGTTCGACGTACTATCCAAAAAATTCACTAATGAGTAGGCATGTTACGCGCACGAATTGAGCAAGAAATTCAAGGAATAATTGATCCAGTCCTGCAGGCATCGGCATCATAATAAATGAAACGCCGCTCGGCGGAAGGTTTCTAGTTCCGCTGTATCATCCGCGAGGCGTGTATCTAGATTGATTTCTTTTGAAGAAGCTATAGGGTATCTGAAAAAAAAAAAACGAGGAAAGGCCNTCTCAGCACTCCGACTTCATACCTAAGCAAAACGAGCGTAAAAGGGCGAATTCCGACTTCTCATCAAACCCGCCTGGACACATGCCCGCACTAATTGATCTTGAAAGATGTTTGAATGGCTTGACACTCGGCAAAAATCGAAATGTTTCCGTCTACTGTGGAGGTACAAGACAAGAGTAGATTTACTTGTCTGTACTTCAAAGCTGTTTTCCACGTTATAGTTAGCTGAATTGTCGTCTCTGAGTTCCAATGAACCATCGCTCTTTCCGCGCTCAACAGAGGCGGAGTTCAATCTTGTAATTTTATATAGTTTCCGCTTGGTAATTGCTTGGCAATGGAACAAAGCAAAGGCTTGAAAAGGGCGGGGAAGAGGCGAAAGAATGGAATCCGTCGGAGAGTTTAGGCGCAAAGGTCCGAGTGCAGCATGGAGTATGAATTGATCGACAATTTGCAAGAGAAGCTCAGGCGAGCTGTCTAGTGGTGATATAACTGAAACCATTGAAGTTTTATGAAGTTGGCGAAAGGGGAGGCATTCGACAAGGAGACAACCGGCTTAATGGTATACTTGGTGGTGGAAAGAGAACAGATTGTATTAATTTAGTCTTTCTTCCAGAGGGCTTCTTAGAGACAAGGAGGTGGCATGCACGTCCGCAGCGAAGTGTCGCAGGAGGACATCGTGTAGATTATTGATCAAAAATGTGCGCAGGGACTGAAAAACGCGTGCTTAGAGAAAAGACTCGGAGCCCTGGATAAACACATCAAATCTGTAGGATCTTCTCCCGCACGCATAGGCCTTTGGTATCCTGACGCTGTGGCAGCACGATAAATCCAACTTCCTATGTTAGAATAATAAGAATAAAATCTCGCGTCGTTGATGCACTTACTAACAAGCGAAGAGCATTGCGGACTGGAGGATATCGGGATGGCTCCTTTAGAAAGACAGGATTTGACTACATTCCACCCCTTGTACTTTTTCTTCTTTAAATCCTTTTTCATGTTTTGAAGGAATATAGTCTAGCCCCCAACAATAACACAGATCAAAGGATGATACCTAATATATAGACCGAGACCATCAGAACTTGAAAGTCGTCTTGGAGACCATATATATTGATTGCATCAGACTATGAGCAGAAAATAATATAACCAATAAGTGTGGCGATAGTATAAAATAATAGACTATATCTGGACCGGGTGGGGCCGATGAGTTGCGCTGACGTGGAGATCTTTACAACGGCCCACGCCACGGCCACAGGCGCCACTGCTGCCATGCAACCAGAGGCCAGAGGAGAACACGAAAGACAGAAACAGATAGAAACAGGTGCCAGTGATTTGGACAAGCGCAGCAAGACGAAAACTACGGAGAACGAAGTCGAAGTATGGAGTATGGATGGCCGGGAAAGGAAAGAAAATAAAATGCATCGCGGTTGTGGAAAACCTGTGCAACAAACAAGCACAACTCGAACAAACAANCCCCCCCGCAGTCTCCCGCAGCCACGCTCTTTCATACCACCATCTCTCTCTCCTGCGCATACGTATATCTTTTCGTTGACTCATTCCCTTGAAATATCGCAGCAATGGAGCAATACATATCACCCGAGCTGCTCACCAGCGGCGACTTCAAGCAGTATCAGCAGCAGCAGCAGCAGCAGCTTCAGCAGACGGCTGCGAGCGATTTCTTGTCCTTCACAAGCCCCTCAGATATCATCGCCCCTCACCCCGACCAGTTCGAGTTGGAACTTGACTCGTCTCTCGCAGGCTTTGACCCTCTGCAGCTCCAGTCATTTATCATAGACGATCCCTTCAGTTTCCTCCGTGCGGATACTCCTACCTGCGGTCCTCCTTCGACTTTCACAGTCAGTTCCGAGTCCGCCTCGGCGTATGAATCACTATCCTCCTATTCAGAGTCACTATCCTCCTATTCAGAGTCCTTTTACAACTACGCACCTTCGAATTACTCGTTCCCTAGTGAACTCGACATGGACTTCAGCCGCGCTTCCATCAGCGCCGGCCAGAAGTATGTTGATACGGCGGCGGTTCAGAACACAGCCTCCGGCATGTCTGCCGACGCGCTGTCTGAATATTCATACAGCACGAAGAGCAACTCTCCGGCTAGCAGTACTGGAAGCAGCGGGCAAATGCTTGATGAACGTGACGTCTTCAATGCGCTCCCGCCATCCCCCGTCGTACAACAAGGCGGATCTGTCTATTCTGACTATGGTTCAGACTACTACCCTTCCATCGCCTCAAACCACCCGTCTTTGGGTTACACGGGAATTATGTCGCCAAGTCCGGTTTCCGCTGGTCAGGCTGCGCAGATTCAGATTGCTCAGGCTCGTCCTCTGAGTCCTGTTGGTCTGGGCTCTGGCTTGACGCTGCTCCCGAACAGCGCACGCAATGAGTCACGTATTGCTCCACGAACCTCATCTAGTTCACGAGTATCGGCCCGCGCTGGTGGCACGCGCCTCGAGCAAAACGAGTCTGCTGAGGATCCGAAGAAGAGGTTTCCATGTCCAAAGTGTTCGAAAGCTTTTGCTCGTGGTTATAATCTCAAGACGCACATGAACACGCACGACCCGCACCGATTGAAGCCGTTCGTTTGTCCGCAGGGTTCATGTGAGCGGTCTTTCTCGCGAAAGCACGACCTCGGCCGCCACCTCGTCTCTATTCACCATATGCCTGTTCAGCGAGATGGGTCAGTCGCGGGTTCCTCCGCTGATGGATTAAGCGACAATAGCGAAAGGCGCATTGGTGTTGTGGGCATGAAGGATGAATTACTTAGATGCGAGGTCTGCGGCGCATGTGGTCCCAAGAAGTGCGCGCACACTAAAGTTGAAGAAGTTAAATAAAGCTGTTTGAGCCCATGTTTGCATTCTCCTATATTGTTCGTTCGTTTCTTTCTTCGACCATATACTTTGTGGCTTATGGCATTGTTCTTCAGAACAATCGATCGCGTTTTAGTCCATCGTCAGCACTTGACAAGCGATGGCGATGTCCGACATGACTCGTCTCAATCTATGTCTTTGTTCCGAAGTTCCGTTTTTTTCGTGCCACGTATCGTACCGTTCAGTCTTCAGACTGGGCCCCGCGACGAACGTGGTCGGACGGTCTTGGAGAGGGTGCAACTGCACTCATCCCTGTGCTCCTGGTGGCTCCCACATGCAATTTCTTTTGTATCTAGTGATCCGTGCTGCTCATATCTTCTGGCTTCTACTCTTTTCTCCTCATGGTCGTCTATTGAGCCGTAGCTCGTGTTGGATACTATTGTTAGTTTACGACTGAAGGAGGATACTCATTCTACTACACAGATATGATTCATTTTCGCTTGTCACTCCTTGCTTTCATATTTCTCTTACCTCCTCGCTGCGCGTTGTCTTGTCAACGAACTTCTATTGCACTCGCTCCTTGCTATTTAATAAATCCAGTTGTTCATAAATCTAATCTATTTAAAAGAAACTATGACGTCGTTGATGACGAATCTATGTGTCCTGAATGTCTATTTACATAATACTGATCTCATTTGGAATAACAAAAAATAGACATTAGCCCACCGCGAGGGTCGAACTCGCAGCCTTCAGATTCCACCTAATTCAGTGACTCGTAAGAGTCTGACGCTCTATCCGATTGAGCTAGGCGGGCATAAAGACCAATTTTGTATAAATGGCTATTAGCATTTGTGCATATAATAAATTCGACTCTATAACTTGAGACAAACAATGCAAAACAAAGTGCATCTTTCTATGTGTGGACACATGCCAGTCTGTCCGATGTTTATCAATTGACCACATAAATGTAACTGGGGTGTTTCTTTTTTTGTTATCTCAGGCTATTTGTGTCAAAATAGAGACTGACCCTGACCAGTCAATTCTGCGAGCCAGTCACTAATCCATTGTCTGCCAGGTTGCTTTTGAGGTCCACTCTTCTCCAGTTGCAANCCCTCCCCCCCCCCCCCCCCTTTTTTTTTTTTTACCTCTCTACTACATTCACAAAAAAAGTGCAGTACTCCTAAGATTAAAATACAGAGTAGAAGCTGATACA
>SGPK01000689.1:0-10516 GCA_004802695.1 Phellinidium pouzarii
ATCCCATCCCATATTGTATATGCACTTGCATTGGTTGCACAGTATGTCTTTGTGGATCATAGGGACTATGTGCTGTTGCTCCCTTTCATGTCTCTGCACAATCTCTTGTGGATTGTAATCACTGTCAAACTGTCTCTCAGTCATTTCCATTTGTTGGTTTCTTGTTACTATGTGCTTGCTTTCTTAAAGCAATAATTCCTTTCTGACAAGTACCTAAGACAACATGAAGGTAAGTAGAAGAGAAGAACAGGGAACAACAGGTGTTCAGCTCAGCTATTTATATGGCATGGGTTCATGTGAAGGTACTACTATAAGGGGATGATCATGTGTCCATGTGAATCATTATTAATGATGGGGAGTGGGGAGGAATGGAGATCAATACAAAAAGAAAAATGGATCAGCGATAAGACTAAAAAGGAAAGAAAATCAAAAGATCGGCATGATCGACAAATGACTTCTAACATGTACCCTATATAGTATGTATAGTACTGTATAGTATTGTATAGTTCTGGCATGCAACTATATAGTCTCACTAAAAGGGGACTAACAAAGGCAACTATGGAACTATGCAAACTATCTAGTGCTATATAGACATTGAAATTTTTCCTGATGTAGTGTATTTCAAATACTTAAGTATCGTAATACCGTGTAATTCCATATACGGCCGTAAAATGACCGTACTGTATCTTAAAGCACAATGAAACATGCAATATGGTATGATGCGGAGCCCTAGTCAAGTCATTCATATAATATAAAATGTATAAAATTGTCATGACTGGGAATTGAACATCTGTCACAATATGGCCAGAGGCGAGTCACAAATACCCCAAGTTTTTCCGAGTCACTTTAAGCTCCTGTGCTTCTTCTGACCTCGTCCCTTCATTATCATCTTTCCAGGCTGTATTTTTTTGCCTCAGAGAATGTTTGATTTTGTGATCTCTCCTTTGATTCTACTGAAGACTCTCCTATACTTGCTTTGAGGCATATGAAGAAGGCTTTAGATGCTCACTTGCATCGACAAAAATACAAGCACAATGTAGTAACAAAGAGGCGTCAATACTTTTCACAATGATTCGTGTGAGGACATAGTATCTTTTGCTATCATGAGAGGTCTCCTGAAAAGTTTCCTAGCATCCATTATGGGCATTGTTCTTCACATCCATTTGTTCTTCGCTCATCTGCCCACTCTTCTTCCATTTTTGAAATCCATCCCAATTTTGGGATTGCATAGAGCCACTCTAATTTTCCAATTGCTGCAAGGTGAGCACTACATTTGGCGCATGCAGAAATATGCGGACTAAATATCACAGGTTGAACATCTCAGTGATCATCTGAAGCTTTCCCAACCCCATAAGAGAAATTCAGAACAAACTGCAAACTGCAGAGTTAATCCAGCATAGTCAATACCAGGGTGAACTTGAAGCTGTGCATGCACCAGATCTAGTGAAATTAATTAATATGGCTAACATTGGTTGCAGAATTGGGGAGCATGTGTTACTCATGAGTCATTATATATCAGTATGTTCTTGATGGATAAAAATCTTGGGGGAGGCTAAGTAATTACTCATGTCATGATGGGTAGTATGACCTTTTTTGGTAGTTACAGTATCTCCATGTGTAGTCTTTTACATAGTTTCTAGCTTCTACCCTGCATATACACCAATTCTGTTATCCGTATTTATGCCATATACTGCTGCTTCTAACAGTTTGAATACATTATGGATACGCTCCGTACTTTACGGTGCCGTATTTTGTACTTCAAAGTCACCCACATCAGGAAAAATTTCAATGTATATATAGCACTAGATAGTTTGCTTAGTTCCATAGTTGCCTTTGTTAGTCCACTTTAAGTGAGACTATATAGTTGTATGCCAGAACTATACAGTACTATACAGTACTGTATAGGGTAGACTATACAGTCTAATATAGTTTCCATAGTTTCAATTGGAAATTCCAAAACTATTAATCATGCATATATGCACATTCTACACTATGTTTCATCATCAAGTAATCAAGCAACTACACAATACAGAATATGTACTTATGTACATAGTATTACTTGTCATATCCAAGTTATTGCATATCTAATTTGAGGTGTGGGAAGATACCGCCACTCCATTTTCGAGTTTTGGTCAGTGGGCGGGTTTTCGCTTTTTGGCTATTACTTGGATTATTTTACATTCCTATGGTGCAATTGAATTTATTGTGTCCATATATCTAATATCAGTGCAATTACTCATGAATTCCATGCATATATGCATCAGTAGGATCATCTCTTTCCCAAGATGTAATGCACTATACTAGTTCCCTGCATTACTATAGAAACTATGTGGTCTATATAGACCACATAGACTCATTAGGTTCCATAGGTGTTGGTGGGGACTATGGAGTACTATGGAGTACTATACAAATTCATCACTTCTAGCATAGTAAATGTTTTTCCTGATGTCAAGCCTGACACCAACCCCTCACTAGGCTTCCATACACTCCCTTTGATCTTCAGATGCAGCTCCTACTGCTGTGTCTGAACCAGCTGTGGCAAGTGGCAGCTCCTCCTCTGCCACATCTAACCCCTATCCTCTGTCTAGTGACCCACTCCATGTTGTTAGTACCTGCATACCATCATTGGCTTTGCAGTGTGAGTGTTAAGCCAAAGGCTGTAACAGTGACAAGGTTACAAGTAAGAGCAGAGTGATGAGTAAGTGGCAAGCCAGGTTAGGGCCTGAGAAGGTTGACTGGTACTGGTGAAGGGCTAAAGAGCACACTGGTAGACTGGTAGACAAGGTGTTTGGCTATGAGAATGAAGAGCTCAAGCTTGGGTACATAGGGGTAGAAAGTGATGGAAAGTGATGGAAAGGATGACTGAGTGAAGGATGAGCATCAGTCAGCATAGAAGGGTATGGAACTTGGTGGAACAAGTGATCAGGTGATACAGGGGTTACTGTTGAAGTAAGCAAGTGATGAGATAGATAGATAAGCGGAGTGATGTGATGAGATAGAGTAAGGAAATTGTAACATTGCCTCCCTTTCAAGGATCAACAATTCTCTGCAATTGTTAAAATAAAATAAAAGAAAAATGGGGCAACCATTTACTGGTGCAGAAGGGTGGATGGGAGTGGTGGGCATCATGAAAAGGTATTAAGAAAATGCACTGGTAGTTTATTGTCATTTCGGACAGATATAGTTTTAGGTCAGTTTTGGACCAGTTCATGACCTATTTCAGTCAGATGGGTAGGGGCAGGTGAATTGATTGTGCCCAATGTCACCGCAGATGACGCATGTGAGTGGCCTTGGGGAAACTCAGATGGTGTGTCGCCCGAGAGGGAGTAATTGAGTGTCCCGATCCATGGATCCATCTTCATGGTTGGATGACTGTGAAGATGTGGGAGAGGTTTGGACGGCAGCCTCAGATACTTCATGAAACTGGTCTTCATTGTCGTCAACAATGGTGATTGGGTTCTCTGGTGAGCCGGAGGGACAGGAGTCTGGGTTAGCAACAGCCAAAGGTGGGGGGGAGCCAGTTGAGCTGATATCAGTGTCAACATCCTCGAAGAATTGAGCTAGAGTGTCAGCCGCTCCATGGTGCAGTGCAGCATTGAGGAAAAAGAGGCTTTGCTCATTGTGAAGGCATTCAGATTGGTGACTCTGGGTCATCATGGACTGGAAGGCGCATAGGCTGGCAGTGTGGGTGTCGATGATGTTTGCGAGGATCTGCCTTTGTTGGCGGATTGAGTAGATATCTAACTGGAGAACGTCATGGATATATAGGGGTATTTGGATATTGTGGTTTTCGGGTTGGTTGATGATTTCATCGATGGCGGGTTGGAGTAGTGGGTTGTCAAGTATGTCATGCAGGTGACAAATGTTGGCGATGTGGTGTTGAGGGTAGGGGGAGTGAGAATGGGTGGTGTGAGGGTTGAGTCGTTGGACAGGCATAGTGTAGTAAGAGGGGGGAGCTAGGTTATTGTGGTGTAGAATGTGGGGGAGTGAGGAAATGATTAGAGGAAGTGCAGGGTTTTATAGTTGTTGAGGATTTCAGGGGCATTTTCGAAGTCGGCTTCTTTGAGCCATTCATTTTCCGATGATGGGTAGCCTTTCCATTTGATGAGATATTTGTGCCACTTTCCATTCCCACTGTGGGAGATGATGGCTTCAATTTCGAATTCTTTGTGGCCATCGATAAGGTCCGGTGGCGGTTGAGTGAATGATGGGCCGTGAGAGTCAGTTTCAGCAAATGGGGTAAGAAGGGAAGCATGGAAGACTGGATGAATTCGCCAAGCTTTTGGGAGGGTAAGGCGGTAGTTGAGAGGGGAAAGAACTTGCTCGATGGTGAATGGTCCTTCCCATTTAGGGGATAGTTTGCAGGATCGGTTGGGGAAATGAAGATGGGTGGCTTCTAGCCAGACTTTGTTGCCTAGTTTGAATGGGGTAAACTTGCGAGAAGTGTGGCGAGCCATGTGGAGTTGGGCCAGGTCATGTGCAGCCAGTGCTTCTTTTCGGATAGTGGTGAGGAGATGGAGTCATTTGGATAGAGATGGGAGATTTGTGGGTTCAATGGTGGGTGGGATGGGGATAGGATTATAGCTGAGGATGATGTTGAATGGGGAAGTTTTAGTGACTGAATGGGTTTGGAGGTTATGCGAAAACTTGAGGTCAGGGATGGATTTGGTCCAAGTATTTGGTGCTGTGCCACAATAAATGCACAGATAGGCTTCAATTTCTTGGTTGGCTTGCTCTGTTTGGCCATCAGTTTGTGGGTGATAGGCAGTAGAGAGTTTGGATTTGATGCCAAGGCGAGAGCAAAGGGTTTGGAATACGTGTGATGCAAATTGAGGGCCTCAGTCGGAGATGATACATTTGGGGAGTCCAAAGCGGTGGTAGACATTTTGATGATAGAGGAGTGCAGTGCCAAGGGCGTCGATGGTTTTGTTGCAGGGGCATAAGACGATGCCTTTGGATGAGTCATGGTCTACAATGACCATAAGGGAGTTGAAAGAGTTGGACAGAGGTAAATCGGTGATGAAATCAATGGAAACGGATTGGAAAGGTAAGGTGGAGGGATCGGCGGGTATAGGGGTGAGAGGGGGAGTAGTGGGGTGGGTATTAATTTTCATTTGTTGACAGGCGGTGCAGCCATTGATAAAGNTTTTTTACAAAAATGGTAAGGCCAGGCCACCAGTAGTGTTGACAAATAAGGGAAGTAGTTTTGAATATGCCTGGGTGGCCGAAGGAAGGGAGATCATGGAAAAGGTGAAGGATTTGTTGTTTAAGGTCTTTATTGTCAGGAATGTAAATGCGTTTACGAAAGAGGAGAAGGTCAGAGTCTGTGGTCCAGTCATCAAGGGAGAATTTGAAAGGGGAGGGGATATTGAGGGTTTTAGCATGAAGGATGGTGTTGGCGAGTTGATCAGTGGCTTGGGATTCTTTGATGCAGTTGTGTAGGTTAACATCAATTCTGCCAATGAATAGGGTGTTGGGGAGGAGAGTTCATTCTTCATCTGGTTCTGTGCCATAGTCAGGTTGTCGAGATAGAGAGTCGGCACCAGGGATGTCTTTGCCGGGTTTATGGGTAATAGAGATATCAAATTGGGATAAGAAGAGGTTCCAGCGGGATTGGCGAGGGGTGAGGCGGCAGGCTGCTTGGAAGTAGGATAGGTTCTTGTGGTCACACCAGATGATCGTGGTATGGGGAGCACCTAAGAGGTAGTGTCGCCATGTGGTAAGGCCTCGGATAATGCCAAGTAGTTCTCAGTCGTAGACTTCATATCGTTGTTGTGCAGGTCCAAATGCTTCAGATATGAATCCTCATGGTTGGAGGTCACCATTGGAATTTGCTTGGTACAGGACGGCTCCCGAGGTGACCTTGGATGCGTCAGTTTCAAGGATGAATGGTTTAGTTTTGTCGGGGATGAGCAGGGCCGGTTGTGAGGAGAAGAGGTTTTTGAGGGTGGTGAATGTGTTGGTACGAAGTTCGTTCCATTTCCAGGGTTTGTTGGTGCGAGTGAGTTCATTAAGGGGATAGGCGATGCTGGAGTAATTGGGGATGAAGCGGCGATAGAAGTTGCAAAAACCCAGGAAGCTATGGAGTTGTTTGACAGTATGAGGTTCAGGCCATTGCTGAATACCGGTGAGTTTGACAGGGTCCATGTGAATGTTATCAGGGCGTATGATCATGCCTAAGAATTTGACTTCTTGAACTTCAAATACGCATTTCTCCAGTTTTAGGAACAAATCGTTATCTTGTAGAACTTTGAGGACACAATTGGTTTTGCGACAGAGGTCTTCCAGGTTATCTGAGAAAATGAGGATGACATCCATGTAGATGAGGATGGCCTCTTCAGTGATGATGATACGAAAGATGTTGTTCATGAACATTTGGAAGGTGGCTGGGGAGTTGCATAGGCCAAAGAACATGACAGTGGGTTCAAAAAGACCGCGGATAGTTTTGAATGCAGCTTTATATTGATCCCCCTCTTTGATGCGGATGTTGTTGTATCCTGATCGTGGGTCCAACTTGGTGAAGTACTTGGCCCCTCTGAGCTTGTCCATGAGATTGCCAATGAGGGGGAGAGGGTATGCATTTTTGATGGTTCCTTCGTTGAGTGCATGGTAGTCCTGGCAAGGTCGAAGAGTGTTGTCTTTTTTACCAATGAAGAAGAAAGGGGATGCCATGGGTGATTTGGATGGGCGAATGTATCCTTTGCATAGGTTTTCGGTGAGGAATTTGTCTAGAGCAAGTTCTTCCTTTGGTGTCATGGAGTAGAGTTTGCAGTCACAAGGTACGAAGTCAGGTTTGAGATCAATGGCATGGTCATATGGTCGTTCAATGGGGAATCGTTCTGCTGCCTTCTTTTCGAATAGGTGGATGAAGTTGTGGTAATGGGCCGATATTGAATCCTTGAGTGGTTTAATGGTTTTGGTAGTGCGCTGGGCCAAGGAGGTTGCTGTAGTGGTTCGCCTAATAGAAATTGTACCTTCTTTCCAATTGATCAAGGGGTTGCGCTGTTTAAGCCAAGGTAGACCCAGGATGATGTCTTCCTTTCTGAGTGAAGTGACCAGGAGGAATGCCATGGTGAGCTTGTTTCCGAATAATAGGGGGTGGAGTGTGTAGTGTGTGATGGTGCCATTTTGGTTGGGAGTACCATCAACATTGTGGACTGGGATGGGTTTGACAAGTTTTCGAACAGGGATGCGATGTTTAGTGACAAATTTGGAGTCAATGAATTTGCCTTCTGCTCCAGAGTCAATGAGGGCATTGCTTAAGATGGTTTGACCATAAACTTTAACTTGAACAGGAATTCACATTGTAGGTTTCGACGAATCAGATACAAGTACAGGTGATATGGTAATGGGAGGGCTCAGCGCCTTTCTGATCCTCCGTTTCAAAAATCCGTATTGTCTAGCTCCATCAGGACTTCTTCCGCAACATTATCGCCTGCATTCTGCAGCAGGGAGCAGATGTGGGTGATGATTTCAGCCTTTGAGGTGGGTTTTGCTGGTTCAGCTGCCACAGGTGCTGGAGTTGTAGGTACTGGATCAGGAGCGACTTGGCGGATGGTGGTTGGTGTGCGGGCTTTATATTTGGTGCAGTCCCAAGCATTATGTCTGACCTCTCGACAGGCTAGGCAACATCCTTCCTTCATGCATTTCTCACGTTCTTCTGGTGTCAGCTTCTTGGGGTGGTTGGGTGAGTTGGTAGGTGTGGGGGAAGAGGAAGTGGTGGTGGAAAAAAGGGTTTTGAAGCAGGTAGAACATGGTGTGGAGGACATTGTGGTGGTGCTGGTGGCATTGAGGGCCTGGAGTCAGTGGTAAAGATTGTCTGCCCGAGATGCTGCTTGGTACCATTCCTCCATGGTGTCGGGAAGTTTGTCTCTAGCATAGATGTGTTGTATGAGACCACGGGTGAGACCTTGCTGGTACATTTCGGATAGCGCATTTTTGTCTGATATATTGGAGCGGGTGACCAGGGATCTGAACTGAGTATTGTAGTCGTTGGGTGTGCCCGTCTGCTTGATATTCAGGAGTTGGTGTCTGGCATCAGCACTGTCATCAGTGGTGATGAATGTGTTCCTGAAATCATTGAGGAAGTCGACCCAAGTACCAAAACCAGTAGGTATGTTGGTAGTGGGGTTTGGGGCAAGGGCAACAGTGGTGCGGTTGGTGGCCCAGTCTCCAGCAGCTTTCTCTTGCATAAAGGAGAGGACAAAGATGATTTTGCTTTTGTCCATGTTGTAGATCCGCTCATTGAGTGAGAGGTAGGCCTGGCAACTGGATAGGAAGTGGCGGGCATAGCTTTTGTCGCTGTCAAAGTTGTTGGGTTTACTGAGGTGGGCCTCTCCTGTGGGGGTTGGGGTGGACATGTTGGCTAGTGAAGTAGGTGCTGGTTGAGGGGAAAGAGGGATGTGGGATGGCATGGTGCTAGGAGATGGGGCGTTTAGGAAGGGAGTAGATTGAGTTTGCTGGGTGTTGGAAACTGGTGGGGTGGGGAGTTCAATGGTCGACTGGATGGGGGNTTGGGTTGGGTGTGCGAGTTTCTTCAAAAATTTTCCTGGTAGTTGGGGACGGCTATCTCAAAGTGGATTGCAGCGTCTTCTGGGTCGTTGGTGAGGTAGAACCAGTGGGGGGGTTGATTTGGTTGTGTCTGTTCCCAGGAGTAGTATTGAGTTTCTCCCCTGGTCGTGTCTTCAAAGACTTTGTACTGGTGGTTCCAAGTGGAACGTCGAGTTGGTCTGGTAGTTGGTGCTGGTAATTGGGCCATGGTGAGTTGGGTTGCCTAGACGTAAAAATGTCGGCAGATAGGTAAGCTTGAGCTAGTGTTAAGCCAAAGGCTGTAACAGTGACGAGGTAACAAGTAAGAGCAGAGTGACAAGTAAGCAGAGAGCCGAGTTAGGGCCTGAGAGGATTGACTGGTACTGATGAGGCTCAATGAGCACACTGGTGGACTAGGTGACAAGGTGTTTGGCTATGAGAACGAAGAGCTCAAGCTTAGGGCTTAGGGCTCTGAGTACATGCCTTATATACTACTAGTACATAGGGGTGGAAAGTGATGGAAAGTGATAGAAAGGATGACTGAGCGAAGGATGAGCATCAGTCAGCATAGAAGGGTATGGAACTTGGTGGAACAAGTGATCAGGTGATACAGGGGCTACTGTTGAAGTAAGCGGAGTGATGAGATGAATAGATAAGCGGAGTGATATGATGGGATGGATAAGGAAATTGTAACATTGCCTCCCTTTCAAGGATCAACAATTCTCCACAATTGTTAAGACAAAATAAAAAAAAGAAGAAGAAAAAAGAAAAAGGGGCAACCATTTACTGGTGCAGAAGGACGGGTGGGAATAGTGGGCGTTGTGAAAAGATAGTAAGAAAACGCACTGGTAGTTTATTGTCATTGCGGACAAGTATAGTTTTAGGTCGATTTCGGACCAGGTTCCGACATGTTTCAGTCGGATGGGTAGGGGCAGGTAAATTGGTTGTGCCCAATGTCTCCGCACAGGATGCATATCACTGGCCTTGGGGAGATCCGAATGGTGTGTTGTCCAAAGGGAAGTACCTGAGTATCCCGATCGGCAGATCCATGTTCATGGTTGGCTGATTGTGACGAAGTGGGAGAAGTTTGGATGGCAGTCTCCGATACTTCAATGAACTGGTCCTCTGAGTCGTCAACAATGGAGATTGGATTTTCTGGTGAACCAGATGGATATGTCTCCGGGTTGGGGATAGCAATAGGAGGGGGAGAGCTGTCCGAGCTGATGTCAGTGGGGACGTCTTCGAAGAATCGAGAAAGAACATCAGCTGCTCCGTGGCGTAGTGCCGCATTGAGGAAGAATCGGCTTTGGTCATTGTGGATATGTTCCAATTGGTGATTTTGGGCCATCATTGAACGGAAAGCTCGGAGGCTGGCAGAGTGAGTATCAATAATATTTGCGAGGATTCGCCTTTGTTGACGGAGCGCATGGATGTTGAACAGTAAGGTATCGTGGATGTACAGGGGTATTTGGATGGCCTGGTTTTCGGGTTGGTCAATGAGGTTGTCGATGGCAGGGCGTAGGTCAGGGTCGTTGAGTATGTCACGTAGGTGGTTGATATTGGCCGAGTGATGATGAGGATAGGGGGAGTAGGAGTGGGGGATGCGAGAGCTAGAGCGTTGGGAGGGCATAGTGTAGTAAGGAAGAGGGGGTGTGGGTTTTTGTGGTTTGGAATGTGAGGGAGTGGTCAGAGGAAGTGCAGGGTTTTATAGTCATTGAGGATTTCAGGGGCATTTTCGAAGTCGGCTTCTTTGAGCCGTTCATTTGCCGATGACGGGTAGCCTTTCCATTTGATGAGGTATTTGCGCCGCTTTCCATTCCCACTGTGGGAGACGATGGCTTCAATTTCAAATTCTTCGTGGCCATCGATAAGGTCTGGCGGTGGTTGAGTGAATGATGGGCCGTGAGAGTCGGTTTCAGCAAATGGGGTAAGAAGCGAGGCATGGAAGACCGGGTGAATTCGCCATGCTTTCGGGAGTTTAAGGCGG